>CM074718.1:10121693-10154193 GCA_037306005.1 Rhinophrynus dorsalis
TATAACAGTTTATTATAGTATATAGGAATGTACCCTAGTGTATAACAGTGTATTATAGTGTATAGGATTGTACCCTAGTGTATAACAGTGTATTATAGTGTACAGGATTGTACCCTAGTGTATAACAGTGTATTATAGTGTATAGGAATGCACCCTAGTGTATAACAGTGTATTATAGTATATAGGAATGTACCCTAGTGTATAACAGTGTATTATAGTGTATAGGAATGTACCCTAGTGTATAACAGTGTATTATAGTGTATAGGAATGTACCCTAGTGTATAACAGTGTATTATAGTGTATAGGAATGTACCCTAGTGTATAACAGTGTATTATAGTGTATAGGATTGTACCCTAGTGTATAACAGTGTATTATAGTGTATAGGAATGTACCCTAGTGTATAACAGTGTATTATAGTGTACAGGAATGTACCCTAGTGTATAACAGTGTACTATAGTGTATAGGAATGTACCCTAGTGTATAACAGTGTATTATAGTGTACAGGAATGTACCCTAGTGTATAACAGTGTATTATAGTGTATAGGAATGTACCCTAGTGTATAACAGTGTATTATAGTATATAGGAATGTACCCTAGTGTATAACAGTGTATTATAGTGTACAGGAATGTACCCTAGTCTATAACAGTGTATTATAGTGTATAGGAATGTACCCTAGTGTATAACAGTCTATCATAGTATATAGGAATGTACCCTAGTGTATAATAGTGTATTATAGTATATAGGAATGTACCCTAGTGTATAACAGTGTATTATAGTGTATAGGAATGTACACTAGTGTATAACAGTGTATTATAGTGTATAGGAATGTACCCTAGTGTATAACAGTGTATTATAGTGTATAGGAATGTACCCTAGTGTATAACAGTGTATTATAGTGTATAGGATTGTACCCTAGTGTATAACAGTGTATTATAGTGTATAGGAATGTACCCTAGTGTATAACAGTGTATTATAGTGTATAGGAATGTACCCTAGTGTATAACAGTGTATTATAGTGTACAGGAATGTACCCTAGTGTATAACAGTGTATTATAGTGTATAGGAATGTACCCTAGTGTATAACAGTGTATTATAGTGTATAGGAATGTACCCTAGTGTATAACAGTGTATTATAGTGTACAGGAATGTACCCTAGTGTATAACAGTGTATTATAGTGTATAGGAATGTACCCTAGTGTATAACAGTGTATTATAGTATACAGGAATGTACCCTAGTGTATAACAGTGTATTATAGTGTATAGGATTGTACCCTAGTGTATAACAATGTATTATAGTGTATAGGAATGTACCCTAGTGTATAACAGTGTATTATAGTGTATAGGAATGTACCCTAGTGTATAACAGTGTATTATAGTGTATAGGAATGTACCCTAGTGTATAACAGTGTATTATAGTGTATAGGTATGTACCCTAGTGTATAACAGTGTATTATAGTGTATAGGAATGTACCTAAGTGAATAACAGTGTATTATAGTGTATATGATTGTACCCTAGTGTATAACAGTGTATTATAGTGTATAGGAATGTACCTTAGTGTATAACAGTGTATTATAGTGTACAGGAATGTACCCTAGTGTATAACAGTGTATTATAGTATACAGGAATGTACCCTAGTCTATAACAGTGTATTATAGTGTACAGGAATGTACCCTAGTGTATAACAGTGTATTATAGTGTATAGGATTGTACCCTAGTGTATAACAGTGTATTATAGTATACAGGAATGTACCCTAGTCTATAACAGTGTATTATAGTGTACAGGAATGTACCCTAGTGTATAACAGTGTATTATAGTATATAGAATTGTACCCTAGTGTATAACAGTGTATTACAGTGTATAGCATTGTACCCTAGTGTATAACAGTGTATTATAGTGTACAGGATGTACCCTAGTGTATAACAGTGTATTATAGTATACAGGAATGTACCCTAGTCTATAACAGTGTATTATAGTGTACAGGAATGTACCCTAGTGTATAACAGTGTATTATAGTGTATAGGATTGTACCCTAGTGTATAACAGTGTATTATAGTGTATAGGATTGTACCCTAGTGTATAACAGTGTATTATAGTGTATAGGATTGTACCCTAGTGTATAACAGTGTATTACAGTGTATAGGATTGTACCCTAGTGTATAACAGTGTATTATAGTGTATAGGATTGTACCCTAGTGTATAAAATTGTATTATAGTGTATAGGATTGTACCCTAGTGTATAACAGTGTATTACAGTGTATAGGATTGTACCCTAGTGTATAACAGTGTATTATAGTGTATAGGAATGTACCCTAGTCTATAACAGTGTATTATAGTGTACAGGAATGTACCTTAGTGTATAACAGTGTATTACAGTGTATAGGATTGTACCCTAGTGTATAACAGTGTATTATAGTGTATAGGAATGTACCCTAGTGTATAACAGTGTATTATAGTGTATAGGAATGTACCCTAGTGTATAATAGTGTATTATAGTGTATAGGATTGTACCCTAGTGTATAACAGTGTATTATAGTGTACAGGAATGTACCCTAGTGTATAACTGTGTATTATAGTGTACAGGAATGTACCCTAGTGTATAATAGTGTATTATAGTGTATAGGAATGTACACTAGTGTATAACAGTGTATTATAGTGTATAGGATTGTACCCTAGTGTATACAGTGTATTATAGTGTATAGGAATGTACCCTAGTGTATAACAGTGTATTATAGTATATAGGAATGTACCCTAGTGTATAACAGTGTATTATAGTGTATAGGAATGTACCCTAGTGTATAACAGTGTATTATAGTGTATAGGATTGTACCCTATTGTATAACAGTGTATTATAGTGTATAGGAATGTACCCTAGTGTATAACAGTGTATTATAGTATACAGGAATGTACCCTAGTCTATAACAGTGTATTATAGTGTACAGGAATGTACCCTAGTGTATAACAGTGTATTATAGTGTATAGGATTGTACCCTAGTGTATAACAGTGTATTATAGTGTATAGGATTGTACCCTAGTGTATAACAGTGTATTATAGTGTATAGGATTGTACCCTAGTGTATAACAGTGTATTACAGTGTATAGGAATGTACCCTAGTGTATAACAGTGTATTATAGTGTATAGGAATGTACCCTAGTGTATAACAGTGTATTATAGTATATAGGAATGTACCCTAGTGTATAACAGTGTATTATAGTGTATAGGATTGTACCCTAGTGTATAACAGTGTATTATAGTGTATAGGAATGTACCCTAGTGTATAACAGTGTATTATAGTGTATAGGAATGTACCCTAGTGTATAACAGTGTATTATAGTGTACAGGAATGTACCCTAGTGTATAACAGTGTATTATAGTGTATAGGAATGTACCCTAGTGTATAACAGTGTATTATAGTATACAGGAATGTACCCTAGTGTATAACAGTGTATTATAGTGTATAGGATTGTACCCTAGTGTATAACAATGTATTATAGTGTATAGGAATGTACCCTAGTGTATAACAGTGTATTATAGTGTATAGGATTGTACCCTAGTGTATAACAGTGTATTATAGTGTATAGGAATGTACCCTAGTGTATAACAGTGTATTATAGTGTACAGGAATGTACCCTAGTGTATAACAGTGTACTATAGTGTATAGGAATGTACCCTAGTGTATAACAGTGTATTATAGTGTACAGGAATGTACCCTAGTGTATAACAGTGTATTATAGTGTATAGGAATGTACCCTACTGTATAACAGTGTATTATAGTATATAGGAATTTACCCTAGTGTATAACAGTGTATTATAGTGTACAGGAATGTACCCTAGTGTATAACAGTGTATTATAGTGTATAGGAATGTACCCTAGTGTATAACAGTCTATCATAGTATATAGGAATGTACCCTAGTGTATAATAGTGTATTATAGTATATAGGAATGTACCCTAGTGTATAACAGTGTATTATAGTGTATAGGAATGTACACTAGTGTATAACAGTGTATTATAGTGTATAGGAATGTACACTAGTGTATAACAGTGTATTATAGTGTATAGGAATGTAGCCTAGTGTATAACAGTGTATTATAGTGTATAGGAACGTACCCTAGTGTATAACAGTGTATTATAGTGTATAGAAATGTACCCTAGTGTATAACAGTGTATTATAGTGTATAGGAATGTACCCTAGTGTATACAGTGTATTATAGTGTACAGGAATGTACCCTAGTGTATAACAGTGTATTATAGTGTATAGGATTGTACCCTAGTGTATAACAGTGTATTATAGTGTATAGGAATGTACCCTAGTGTATAACAGTGTATTATAGTGTACAGGAATGTACCCTAGTGTATAACAGTGTATTATAGTGTATAGGAATGTACCCTAGTGTATAACAGTGTATTATAGTGTATAGGAATGTACCCTAGTGTATAACAGTGTATTATAGTGTACAGGAATGTACCCTAGTCTATAACAGTGTATTATAGTGTATAGGAATGTACCCTAGTGTATAACAGTGTATTATAGTATACAGGAATGTACCCTAGTGTATAACAGTGTATTATAGTATATAGGAATGTACCCTAGTGTATAACAGTGTATTATAGTATATAGGAATGTACCCTAGTGTATAACAGTGTATTATAGTGTATAGGAATGTACCCTAGTGTATAATAGTGTATTATAGTGTATAGGATTGTACCCTAGTGTATAACAGTGTATTATAGTGTATAGGATTGTACCCTAGTGTATAACAGTGTATTATAGTGTATAGGATTGTACCCTTGTGTAACAGTGTATTATAGTGTACAGGAATGTACCCTAGTGTATAACAGTGTATTATAGTGTATAGGAATGTACCCTAGTGTATAACAGTGTATTATAGTGTATAGGAATGTACCCTAGTGTATAACAGTGTATTATAGTGTACAGGAATGTACCCTAGTCTATAACAGTGCATTATAGTGTATAGGAATGTACCCTAGTGTATAACAGTGTATTATAGTATACAGGAATGTACCCTAGTGTATAACAGTGTATTATAGTGTATAGGAATGTACCCTAGTGTATAACAGTGTATTATAGTGTATAGGATTGTACCCTAGTGTATAACAGTGTATTATAGTGTATAGAATTGTACCCTAGTGTATAACAGTGTATTACAGTGTATAGGATTGTACCCTAGTGTATAACAGTGTATTATAGTGTATAGGAATGTACCCTAGTGTATAACAGTGTATTATAGTATACAGGAATGTACCCTAGTCTATAACAGTGTATTATAGTGTACAGGAATGTACCCTAGTGTATAACAGTGTATTATAGTGTATAGGATTGTACCCTAGTGTATAACAGTGTATTATAGTGTATAGGATTGTACCCTAGTGTATAACAGTGTATTATAGTGTATAGGATTGTACCCTAGTGTATAACAGTGTATTACAGTGTATAGGATTGTACCCTAGTGTATAACAGTGTATTATAGTGTATAGGATTGTACCCTAGTGTATAACAGTGTATTATAGTGTATAGGATTGTACCCTAGTGTATAACAGTGTATTACAGTGTATAGGATTGTACCCTAGTGTATAACAGTGTATTATAGTGTATAGGAATGTACCCTAGTCTATAACAGTGTATTATAGTGTACAGGAATGTACCTTAGTGTATAACAGTGTATTACAGTGTATAGGATTGTACCCTAGTGTATAACAGTGTATTATAGTGTATAGGAATGTACCCTAGTGTATAACAGTGTATTATAGTGTATAGGAATGTACCCTAGTGTATAATAGTGTATTATAGTGTATAGGATTGTACCCTAGTGTATAACAGTGTATTATAGTGTACAGGAATGTACCCTAGTGTATAACTGTGTATTATAGTGTACAGGAATGTACCCTAGTGTATAATAGTGTATTATAGTGTATAGGAATGTACACTAGTGTATAACAGTGTATTATAGTGTATAGGAATGTACACTAGTGTATAACAGTGTATTATAGTGTATAGGATTGTACCCTAGTGTATACAGTGTATTATAGTGTATAGGAATGTACCCTAGTGTATAACAGTGTATTATAGTATATAGGAATGTACCCTAGTGTATAACAGTGTATTATAGTGTATAGGAATGTACCCTAGTGTATAACAGTGTATTATAGTGTAAAGGATTGTACCCTAGTGTATAACAGTGTATTATAGTGTATAGGAATGTACCCTAGTGTATAACAGTGTATTATAGTATACAGGAATGTACCCTAGTCTATAACAGTGTATTATAGTGTACAGGAATGTACCCTAGTGTATAACAGTGTATTATAGTGTATAGGATTGTACCCTAGTGTATAACAGTGTATTATAGTGTATAGGATTGTACCCTAGTGTATAACAGTGTATTATAGTGTATAGGATTGTACCCTAGTGTATAACAGTGTATTACAGTGTATAGGATTGTACCCTAGTGTATAACAGTGTATTATAGTGCATAGGATTGTACCCTAGTGTATAACAGTGTATTATAGTGTATAGGATTGTACCCTAGTGTATAACAGTGTATTATAGTGTATAGGAATGTACCCTAGTCTATAACAGTGTATTATAGTGTACAGGAATGTACCTTAGTGTATAACAGTGTATTATAGTGTATAGGATTGTACCCTAGTGTATAACAGTGTATTATAGTGTATAGGAATGTACCCTAGTGTATAACAGTGTATTATAGTGTATAGGAATGTACCCTAGTCTATAACAGTGTATTATAGAGTACAGGAATGTACCTTAGTGTATAACAGTGTATTATAGTGTATAGGATTGTACCCTAGTGTATAACAGTGTATTATAGTATATAGGAATGTACCCTAGTGTATAACAGTGTATTATAGTGTACAGGAATGTACCCTAGTGTATAACAGTGTATTATAGTGTATAGGAATGTACCCTAGTGTATAACAGTCTATCATAGTATATAGGAATGTACCCTAGTGTATAATAGTGTATTATAGTATATAGGAATGTACCCTAGTGTATAACAGTGTATTATAGTGTATAGGAATGTACACTAGTGTATAACAGTGTATTATAGTGTATAGGAATGTACACTAGTGTATAACAGTGTATTATAGTGTATAGGAATGTACCCTAGTGTATAACAGTGTATTATAGTGTATAGGAACGTACCCTAGTGTATAACAGTGTATTATAGTGTATAGGAATGTACCCTAGTGTATAACAGTGTATTATAGTGTATAGGAATGTACCCTAGTGTATACAGTGTATTATAGTGTACAGGAATGTACCCTAGTGTATAACAGTGTATTATAGTGTATAGGATTGTACCCTAGTGTATAACAGTGTATTATAGTGTATAGGAATGTACCCTAGTGTATAACAGTGTATTATAGTGTATAGGAATGTACCCTAGTGTATAACAGTGTATTATAGTGTACAGGAATGTACCCTAGTGTATAACAGTGTATTATAGTGTATAGGAATGTACCCTAGTGTATTAAGTGTATTATAGTGTATAGGAATGTACCCTAGTGTATAACAGTGTATTATAGTGTACAGGAATGTACCCTAGTGTATAACAGTGTATTATAGTGTATAGGAATGTACCCTAGTGTATAACAGTGTATTATAGTATACAGGAATGTACCCTAGTGTATAACAGTGTATTATAGTATATAGGAATGTACCCTAGTGTATAACAGTGTATTATAGTGTATAGGAATGTACCCTAGTGTATAACAGTGTATTATAGTGTATAGGAATGTACCCTAGTGTATAATAGTGTATTATAGTGTATAGGATTGTACCCTAGTGTATAACAGTGTATTATAGTGCATAGGATTGTACCCTAGTGTATAACAGTGTATTATAGTGTATAGGATTGTACCCTAGTGTATAACAGTGTATTATAGTGTACAGGAATGTACCCTAGTGTATAACAGTGTATTATAGTGTATAGGAATGTACCCTAGTGTATAACAGTGTATTATAGTGTATAGGAATGCACCCTAGTGTATAACAGTGTATCACAGTGTACAGGAATGTACCCTAGTGTATAACAGTGTATTATAGTGTATAGGAATGTACCCTAGTGTATAACAGTGTATTATAGTGTATAGGAATGTACCATAGTGTATAACAGTGTATCACAGTGTACAGGAATGTACCCTAGTGTATAACAGTGTATTATAGTGTATAGGAATGTACCCTACTGTATAACAGTGTATTATAGTGTATAGGAATGTACCCTAGTGTATAATAGTGTATTATAGTGTATAGGATTGTACCCTAGTGTATAACAGTGTATTATAGTGTATAGGATTGTACCCTAGTGTATAACAGTGTATTATAGTATATAGGAATGTACCCTAGTGTATAACAGTGTATTATAGTGTATAGGATTGTACCCTAGTGTATAACAGTGTATTACAGTGTATAGGATTGTACCCTAGTGTATAACAGTGTATTATAGTGTATTAGAATGTACCCTAGTGTATAACAGTGTATTATAGTGTATAGGATTGTACCCTAGTGTATAACAGTGTATTATAGTGTATAGGATTGTACCCTAGTGTATAACAGTGTATTACAGTGTATAGGATTGTACCCTAGTGTATAACAGTGTATTATAGTGTATAGGAATGTACCCTAGTGTATAACAGTGTATTATAGTATACAGGAATGTACCCTAGTCTATAACAGTGTATTATAGTGTACAGGAATGTACCCTAGTGTATAACAGTGTATTATAGTGTATAGGATTGTACCCTAGTGTATAACAGTGTATTATAGTGTATAGGATTGTACCCTAGTGTATAACAGTGTATTATAGTGTATAGGATTGTACCCTAGTGTATAACAGTGTATTACAGTGTATAGGATTGTACCCTAGTGTATAACAGTGTATTATAGTGTATAGGATTGTACCCTAGTGTATAACAGTGTATTATAGTGTATAGGATTGTACCCTAGTGTATAACAGTGTATTATAGTGTATAGGAATGTACCCTAGTGTATAACAGTGTATTACAGTGTATAGGAATGTACCCTAGTGTATAACAGTGTATTATAGTATATAGGAATGTTCCCTAGTGTATAACAGTGTATTATAGTGTATAGGAATGTACCCTAGTGTATAAAAGTGTATTATAGTGTATAGGAATGTACCCTAGTGTATAATAGTGTATTATAGTGTATAGGATTGTACCCTAGTGTATAACAGTGTATTATAGTGTATAGGATTGTACCCTAGTGTATAACAGTGTATTATAGTATATAGGAATGTACCCTAGTGTATAACAGTGTATTATAGTGTATAGGAATGTACCCTAGTGTATAACAGTGTATTATAGTGTATAGGAATGTACCCTAGTGTATAACAGTGTATTATAGTGTATAGGATTGTACCCTAGTGTATAACAGTGTATTATAGTGTATAGGAATGTACCCTAGTGTATAACAGTGTATTATAGTGTATAGGAATGTACACTAGTGTATAACAGTGTATTATAGTGTATAGGATTGTACCCTAGTGTATAATAGTATATTATAGTATATAGGAATGTACCCTAGTGTATAACAGTGTATTATAGTGTATAGGAATGTACCCTAGTGTATAACAGTGTATTATAGTGTATAGGATTGTACCCTAGTGTATAACAGTGTATTACAGTGTATAGGAATGTACCCTAGTGTATAACAGTGTATTATAGTATATAGGATTGTACCCTAGTGTATAAAAGTGTATTACAGTGTATAGGAATGTACCCTAGTGTATAACAGTGTATTATAGTGTATAGGAATGTACCCTAGTGTATAACAGTGTATTATAGTGTATAGGATTGTACCCTAGTGTATAACAGTGTATTATAGTGTATAGGAATGTACCCTAGTGTATAACAGTGTATTATAGTATATAGGAATGTACCCTAGTGTATAACAGTGTATTATAGTGTACAGGAATGTACCCTAGTGTATAACAGTGTATTATAGTGTATAGGAATGTACTATAATGTATAACAGTGTATCATGGTGTATAGGATTGTACCCTAGTGTATAACAGTGTATTATAGTGTATAGGAATGTACCCTAGTGTATAACAGTGTATCATGGTGTATAGGATTGTACCCTCATGTATAACAGTGTATTATAGTGTATAGGAATGTACCCTAGTGTATAACAGTGTATTATAGTGTATAGGAATGTATCCTAGTGTATAACAGTGTATTATAGTGTACAATAGTGAACCTTGGAGTCCCTATCAGCCCATGTCTTTGTGACTCTATGCTTGCGCCCTGGTGAGTTCATTAAGTGGCCTATTAGGTTCCTCTGAGGGGACTGGGAACTGTTGGTGTACAGGGTTGTGCTTTAGTGTATAACAAAACAATGCACACAGTAGATACACATATTTTTATTTTATTTTAATGGACGTTTTACTGAGGCTACAGAGTCTTTTAAACAACATTTTCGTTTACTGTTTATTATTATAAATGTTTTATTTATTGTTGTGTTATTGATACTGCTTAATACCTTAACAACCGCCCGGTGTCCAGTAAGGACCACGGCACATTTTTATTTAGTTTTTTATAATTAAATCTGTCATGGCAGAGTTGGGTGCAGCTGTGCTGCCATGACAGAATTCAGGACAAGCGTGACGGTCCTGGCATTTCTTGTGACACTAAGGGGTTAAAGCGTGTCTGGCTACTGATAAAGATGGATGTTGTGCCCCAATTCCACAAGCGTCTCATGCACAGAAAAAAATAGATTTGTTTTGGAGCAAATAAAAATTCCTATTGATTTAAATGGGTTGTTTAAGCCCAAAATCCAATTTAAAGGAAGGGGAATTTTATTATTATTTTTAGTATTATTATATGAATATTGTAAATTATGTTCTTCTAATTAACCCTTTTAGCACTAAAGGGGGTATGGAACGCACCTGGCGCTCAAAGGGTTGAGGGAAATTACTGACCATTTGAACCAGCCGCCGGTTTATCAGCTGTTGTTGAACTACGACTTCCACCACCCTCAGCCATCCATTGACTATAGGAGGATTATGGGAGCTGTAGAGCAACAATATCTGAAGAGTCACATGTTGGTCAACCCTGAATTAAAGGAACACTAACACGTCCCAATAATAAACCCCAACTTCAATTATTGTGGCCTGAAATTCCTTATGGCTTCTATTAATTTTGCTCTTATAAGAGTTAATATCTTAAGTCGTTCCTCAACTTTGTGTCTGTGGATGTGGGACATGACAGTTACTAGCAGGACAACCACATCCAAACTCCGCCCACTGCACAATGTAAGCTTCTATTGGTTGTGCCCTATGCCTGCTCCAGTGAAGTTCTAGTGGGTGGTGTTTGATGTTCAGTAGTCTTGCAAGGAACTGTCATGTCTGCCTCCATAGACATGACATCCATGACTGACTGAAGATGCTATCTCGTGAATAGGGGCACAAGAGAAAAATTCCATAGGGGCCATTGGACTTTATCACCATAATGTGGGTGTTATTATTAGGAATTTTAGTGTTCCTTTAAATGAATAGTAAAACCTTATTATGAAACATCATACTGTAGGGCTTTTCCTGCTGTGCAGAAACAGGGTCGTCCCCCACTGCAGAGAGATGCTTCATTGCAAAGCTATAACAACTTAAACTGTTGGGTTTTTATGTTATTAGTTCACCTGGTATTCAAAAAGTTATTATGTTACATTCTATGGGAGAGGTTAGTCACTGACTACAGTTCTATATAGAATGTGATAGTAACAGCTCTAGCACATGACAGTTATTATGTTACATTCTATGGGAGAGGTGAGTCACTGACTACAGTTCTATATAGAATGTGATAGTAACAGATCTAGCACATGACAGTTATTATGTTACATTCTATGGGAGAGGTGAGTCACTGACTACAGTTCTATATAGAATGTGATAGTAACAGCTCTAGCACATGACAGTTCTGTTACATTCTATGGGAGAGGTGAGTTACTGACTACAGTTCTATATAGAATGTCATAGTAACAGCTCTAGCACATGACTGTTATGTTACATTCTATGGGAGAGGTGAGTCACTGACTACAGTTCTATATAGAATGTGATGGTAACAGCTCTAGCACATGACAGTTATTATGTTACATTCTATGGGAGAGGTGAGTCACTGACTACAGTTCTATATAGAATGTGATAGTAACAGCTCTAGTACATGACAGTTATTATGTTATATTCTATGGGAGAGGTGAGTCACTGACTACAGTTCTATACAGAATGTGATAGTAACAGCTCTAGCACATGACAGTTATTATGTTACATTCTATGGGAGAGGTGAGTCACTGACTACAGTTCTATATAGAATGTGATAGTAACAGCTCTAGCACATGACAGTTCTGTTACATTCTATGGGAGAGGTGAGTCACTGACTACAGTTCTATATAGAATGTGATAGTAACAGCTCTAGCACATGACTGTTATGTTACATTCTATGGGAGAGGTGAGTCACTGACTACAGTTCTATATAGAATGTGATAGTAACAGCTCTAGCACATGACAGTTATTATGTTACATTCTATGGGAGAGGTGAGTCACTGACTACAGTTCTATATAGAATGTGATAGTAACAGATCTAGCACATAACAGTTATTATGTTACATTCTATGGGAGAGGTGAGTCACTGACTACAGTTCTGTATAGAATGTGATAGTAACAGCTCTGTTACAGCTTCTGACTGAAGTTCTCCATAGAAGGAGAACAAGCAGTAAAAACCCTATAATATATGTTTTTTCATAACAAACCAGTACTAATACTTAACCATTTAAGGAGCAGAGCGTGAGGAATATAATGCTCATTAATATTAGCTTTTTTATATAATTAAATAGAAAGGACATTGACTTAAAACACCACCAGGCAATTTGTGGAGCAAAACCAACTTTATTTCATTGAAAAAATAAACAATTTGAGATTTTTCCATGTGAACAGGCTTCTTTGTACAAAATAAATGATAAATACAAGTCAACAAGAAGCGTACGTACAAATTTCAGAAACATCAGTCTGTAAAAAGAAAATACAGGCTTTTTTAATAGTCCTTATCTGGTCTAAAAATATTAAAAACCATCCGTGACCCTTGTACAAATGTCATCGGAATCCCTCTTTCAGCAGCAAAAAGGTTAAATTGAGTTTTTTTGTACAATAGCAGCATAAAAACACATTAGAGACAAACTCACTAAAAGTGCGTGACAACATAGGATCCAAGAGTACTAGAAAGGTTTCCTACAATAGTATTTATATAGAAATCTCTTACGTCCAAGGTCCTTCCATTCAATGCGGCTTTCTCCTTCCTCTAATAGAAGACAGAGTTCCATCTGCACTGGAGAATTTGTTTATTCCTCCTTAAGAGAACTATCACTCATTGAGGCTGTTGTACTATGAAAAAAAACAGAGTAATTCTGCTTCAAACCAACTGCCCTATGGGGGGGATGAATAAAAATTCCACAAATCATCACTGAATTAACCCTTTGAGTGCCAGAGCGGTGCTGCAATGCGTTGGGTACCTCTCTGGCACTCAAACGATTAAATAGGATTTTCAAACACTTGAACACAGGACAGGTTTCCAACGCTTTGCAAAGCAAGACGTTAAAAGCCGCAATTTGAAGAAACATGTTAAATGATTTGGGGTTAAATATATGGATTGAATGGCCCAGAGTTATATACACGTAATTACCCTTTACTTTCTGTAGCATTTGTTGGTTTTCTGAGGCCTAAAATGTATTCTTACATATATATGCTCTACAGGAGCCAATATCCCCCCGCCTTTTCCAGGGCTATCTTGATAGTTTGTCTCAGAAGTGATAGAGCTGTGTTGTCTGTAAACTGGCTAAGATAAGGTAACACAAGAGCACTAAAGTAACTCGCCTCTCACTTCAAAGCATACAAATAAAAATAAATAACCAAATGGTGCATCTATAGAATTGTCTACAGATGCAATAAAATGTAAGTTTAAGAATGGATTTTAGGGTGTAAAATACCTAACGTTTTCAGATACTGCCTGGAAATATGTGATACTTAAAATTATATAACCCAGGGCTATCTTGATAGTTTGTCTCAGAAGTGAAAACTCTGTGTTGTCTGTAAACTGGCTAACATAAGGTAACACAAGAGTGGTAAAGTAACTTGCCTCTCATTTCAAAGCACATAAAAAAAATAAATAACCAAATGGTGCATCTATAGTATTGTCTACACATGCATTAAAATGTATTTTTAGGATTAGATTTTAAGGTGTAAAATACCTTACGTTTTCAGATACTGCCTGGAAAGAAGTGATACTTAAAATGATATAACCCAGGGCTATATTGATAGTTTGTCTCAGAAGTGATAACTCTGTGTTGTCTGTAAATTGGCTAAGATAAGGTAACATAAGAGCACTAAAGTAACTTGCCTTATTTCAAAGCATACAAACATAAAAAAATAACCAAATGGTGCATCTATAGAATTGTCTACACATGCATAAAAATGTAAGCTTAGGATTAGATTTTAGGGTATAAATACCTAACGTTTACAGATACTGCCTGGACATAAGTGATACTTAAAATGATATAACCCATTTTATGTGTTGGTGTTCCTTTATCCCTTGTGGACCAGACGGGTCCCTATTCTGGTAGTCAAAGGGCTGAAATCAGTGGAAATGTTTTATGTATCCCATGGTGTTGTTGCTTTGCCACAGAATTACTCTGTTTCCCCTTAGTAACTAACGTAGCCTCATTCATTCTCTGTTTTTCAGTCCTTGGCTCATTGCTGCAGTGTTCGGAGCTGTCCAATACTATGGTGCTGAACACAACTCCAGCCCTAAACTCAGCAAACATGTTACTCAGCGTTGGTCAGAATAGATTGCTCCTCCTATGATAAGTATACAGCAGTTCACAGTTATGTATACATCACACTGTAGAGCTAACAGAATAAACAGCCATGCAGGCAACAGTTGCGCCACAAATCAAACTAGCTCCTTCCAAAGATTATGGTGCTAGCGTGTTGACCAAGTGGAGAGGACTTCTCCAAGGTAAAGGTGTTCCCAAGCCAGGAATGGGATTAGTGCTTTACAGTGTGCCAAAAGATAAGCCCACGGTGTAAAAACCAAGCCCCTTGAGTTTCTCCTCAGTCCTGGCCTTCTGCTTCATGTGGACCTTGCCGTGTCTTTTCTTTTCATCGCTCCTGGCAAACCTCCTGCCACACAGGTCACAGGAGAAGGGTTTCTCTCCAGTGTGGGTGCGAATGTGGGTGGTGAGGTGGTCACTGCGGCTGAAGTTCCTCAGGCAGATCCTACACTGGAAGGGCTTGTGCCCGGTGTGGATCCGCAGGTGCCTGTTAAGCTCATCGGATCTGGCAAAGCTCCTGATGCAGCTCTCAACAGGACAGGCAAAGGCTTTTTCATGTGGCTTGGGGCGAAAGCACTTGGCTGGGAATTTGTTTCTCCTGTATTTCTTCCTTGGCTCTCCCAGTGGGTTACCTGCATTGGTGGGGAGCATGCTGCCCGATGTTGGGGAATGCCCCAGAAAGTCAGTGGAAATGAGTGGAGGGGACTGGTGGTGGATAAGCTGTTCCTGGTTCATTAGCCCTGGCACTGAGACTTGGTGGGTATACTGGTACTTTGTATCTGGCATCAGCTGGGATTTTAAGTCAATCTTGGTCTCACTAAAATTGTAGTGGGGGCTCTGATAGTTGTCTGACTGGCAAGTAAAGTCCATGCTGCTGAAATGAGCAGAGTCCTCCGCCATGTCTGTAATGTCTGGTTGGCAGCAGGCAGACATGATGTTCTCCACCTTGGACTCAAGTGGATGGAATGTGGAAGAGGAATTATCCGAGTGGTGGAATGTGTCCAGGTTATAAGTGGCAGATGAGAAGTTCTGTGGTGTGTGGGCATCCCATTGAGGACACGGGGAATTAAATGAGTCTAGGCAGGGTGAAATGGGAGACACATCCATTTCATGCTTGCTTGGGATCACTTTGGCATCGAAAAAACACTGAGAGGAACAGGAGCTTCCTAGGCTGGGGGAACTGGGCACCTGATGGATATCCTCGGTGCTGCTGAAAGCTGAGTACAGCTGGTTGGGAAAGGTCTGCTGGATAGAGATGTTGAGGTGGGGTTGGGAGTAAAGGTCCATGTGGTTCTGTATGGCCTCTGGGACAGAGTACAGAGCTTCTTGCCTGTCCTTTCTCTGTGGAGCAGTGAAAGGGGAGAGTCCAAGGATCCCAGACATGAGGTTGAACAGAGCCTCTTGGTCATGTGGGTGTTCAGGTGTGGACTCAATGAAGAAGCTGCCGGAGTAGTTGGGAGGGAGCGGTGGAGAGGGCTGGCTGCTGAGAAAGAGGTAGTCTGATGTGTCCCCATTAACAGGTCCACTGAAGTCACCTGAGGAATTAAAGAGACTCTGGTCAGTTAAAAGGTCCATGCAGAAAACCAAAAAGGGCAGCAATTCTAGTACAAACCATAGACAACAAATAAAGATTCACAGATTGACCCAGGTATAAGTGGGACATTCAGGTATTCTTATGCACAAAGGAAACAAGGAACAGTTCTTGGGAAAACCAACGCTATACAGAGGAAGAGAAAATTCCCATTGACTTCAATGCAAATTTTTAAGCCCTAGAATGCTACCGATCAAGGGGGTTTTATCCCTGCATTAATATCAATGGGAATTAACATGTTACCCTCATCGTCTTAACCCTTTGAGCACCTGGTGCACAAAGGGTTAATATTTAGCTAAACCTCTTACAGCCCCAATACATATAGGGAAGGAATTTTATTTAAAACGTGTCGATGGGTATTTAGTGACCAGGATCAGCTGTGATCACTTTGGGAGGAATTATTTTTGGAGTAGGCGGGGTCTTTATCAGTAGGTGGTTACAAGAATTGTCTACTTACTAATAATAAACCGTCCTTAACCCAGACAGCGCCACAGCCATGCCCAACACATTAACCCCCTCAGTGTTAGTGAGGTACAGTGTCTATCATCCAAAGGGTTAACTTACCCTTATTAATAAGAGTAACAGCCATATAATAATCATTCATAAACGAACACACTTCATTAATAAACTTAAGGAATTACTAAAAATTAATAAATGTGACAACAATAATATAAAAAATAAAGAAACTAGATACCAATATATTAGCCTATTGAGTATCAGAGCCATTAGTTGTATTGGACACCCCACTGGCATTTAAAATATTATCTTTATCTATCTATCTATCTATCTATCTATCTATCTATCTATCTATCTATCTATCCCACATCTATCTATCTATCTATCTATCTATCTATCTATCTATATATCTATCTAATATCTATTGATCTAGTATCTATCTATCTATCTATCTATCTATCTATCTATCTATCTCATATCTATCTATCTATCTATCTATCTATCTATATAGTATCTATTGATCTAGTATCTATCTATCTATCTATCTATCTATCTATCTATCTATCTATATAGTATCTATTGATGTAGTATCTATCTATCTATCTATCTATCTATCTATCTATCTATCTATCTATCTATCTATCTATCTCTCATATCTATCTATCTATCTATCTATCTATCTATCTATCTATCTCATATCTATCTATCTATCTATCTATCTATCTATCTATCTCATATCTATCTATCTATCTATCTATCTATCTATCTATCTATCTATCTCATATCTATCTATCTATCTATCTATCTATCTATGTATCTATCTATCTATCTATCTATCTATCTATCTATCTATCTATCTATGTATCTATCTATCTCATATCTATCTATCTATCTATCTATCTATGTACCTATCTATCTAGTATCCATCTATCTTTCTGTCCATGTCTGTCTCTCTCTGTATCCATGTCTCTGTATAGTATTTATGCATCTACCTATCTATCCATCTATCTGTTGAGCTGGATGAATATGCACTGCAAATGATATTTACACCAGAGTCTGTTAACCCCTTGAATGCTAGTGGGCTCTCCAGCCCATTGCTTAATGGAATCTATACATAGGAATTGCTGTGCATCTGCCATTTTGCTATGGAGGTGCACACCGAATGACAGACAGTGCAGTGAGTAGGTAGTGATAAGTCAGTGACTGCTGATCCCTTACCTTGGGCGAATTCACTCCCGGCCTCGTCCTGACCTTCTGGGGGCTGAGTCTGCCCCTCTCCTGAGTCCAGGCTGTGCTCTCCTTCATCCTTCCCATCACAGTCCTTCTGGAATTTGGGATAAAGCAAGTCTTGGCAGGATAGGTCCATAATCCTCATCAGCATGAGCTGGGCTATTGTGCTGCTCTCCTTTATACAAGTGCTAATGGCCTTGGTGCCTGGGGGGTGAGTGATGATGACGAGGAGCCGCTGGATGTGTTTTGGGAGCCCCTGAGCTCTCCTCTGTGCCTCTGTGTTTGTATCCATACTCCAGCATGCAGCTGCCTTTTATATGGAGCAGGTCCACCCTCTGATCTTCCGCTGCCTGGGATCTCTCCATTTCAGGAGTCACCAGTGATGCTGCCGTGATGTAAATGCCCATATAAGGACACAGGATGTAGGATGGGGAGACCCAAAAAGGAAATTTCTCATTGTGACGCCTCTCTCGCTCCTTCATGTTGTTGTGGATTCATTTATTTATTTATTTATTGACTTGAAATAAAAACCTGAAAACAGGAAAGTTGTGAATGTCAGCCTTGAACCTATTGGCTGCACCTGGGATCCAGCAGTGCAAGGGTGCCCAGAGGAAGTGCATATGGGCACATCTCAGTGGGCACAGCTCAGTGGGCACCAAAGGGGGTTTTCCCTCACCATTCCCTGCACGCAGCTCCATTAACCCTTTGTGCAGGGCTGCTTTTCAGACAGGTTTTCACAGGGCCGTGACCTGGTACCAGATTTTATTTTTAACTGGAATTACATGCCACCAGCAGGGCATTACTCCATTACATGCCACCAGCAGTGTATTACACCATTACATGCCACCAGCAGGATATTACACCATTACATGCCACCAGCAGGGTATTACTCCATTACATGCAACCAACAGGGCATTACTCCATTACATGCCACCAGCAGTGTATTACACCAGTACATGTCACAGCAGAACAATACACCATTACATGCAACCAACAGGGCATTACTCCATTACATGCCACCAGCGGGGTATTACTGTATTACATGCCACCAGCAGGGCATTACACCATTACATGTCACTAGCAGGGCATCACTCCAATACATGCCACCAGCAGGGTATTACTCCATTACATGCCACCAGCAGTGTATTACACCAGTACATGTCACAGCAGAACATTACTCCATTACATGCTACCAGCAGGGTATTACTCCAATACATGCCACCAGCAGGGCAATACACCATTACATGTTGCAAGCAGGGCATTACACCAATACATGCCACCAGCAGTGTATTACACCAGTACATGTCACAGCAGAACATTACACCATTACATGCAACCAACAGGGCATTACTCCATTACATGCCACCAGCAGGGTACTACTGCATTACATGCCACCAGCAGGGCATTACACCATTACATGTCACTAGCAGGGCATTACTCCAATACATGCCACCAGCAGGGTATTACTCCATTACATGCCACCAGCAGTGCATTACACCAGTACATGTCACAGCAGAATATTACACCATTACATGTCACCAGCAGGGTATTACTCCATTACATGCCACCAGCAGGGCATTACACCATTACATGTCACTAGCAGGGCATTACTCCATTACATATCACCAACAGGACATTACACCATTACATGTCACCAGCAGTGCATTACACCATTACATATCAACAGCAGGGTATTACTCCATTACATGTCACCAGCAGGACATTACACCATTACATGCCACCAGCAGGGCATTACACCATTACATGCAACCAGCAGGACATTACTCCATTACATGCCACCGGCAGGGTATTACTCCATTAAATGCCACCAGCAGGACATTACTCCATTACATGCCACCAGCAGGGCATTACACCAGTACATGCCACCAGCAGGGCATTACACCAGTACATGCCACCAGCAGGGCATTAGTCCATTACATGCCACCAGCAGGATATTACACCTTTACATGCCACCAGCAGGACATTACACCATTACATGCCACCAGCAGAACATTACACCATTACATGCGACCAGCAGGGCATTACTCCATTACATGCCACCAGCAGGACATTACTCCATTACATGCCACCAGCAGGGCATTACTCCATTACATGCAACCAGCAGGGTATTACTCCATTACATGCCACCAGCAGGGCATTACACCAGTACATGCCACCAGCAGGGCATTAGTCCATTACATGCCACCAGCAGGATATTACACCTTTACATGCCACCAGCAGGACATTACACCATTACATGCCACCAGCAGAACATTACACCATTACATGCGACCAGCAGGGCATTACTCCATTACATGCCACCAGCAGGACATTACTCCATTACATGCCACCAGCAGGACATTACTCCATTACATGCAACCAGCAGGGTATTACTCCATTACATGTCACCAGCAGGACATTACTCCATTACATGCCACCAGCAGGACATTACTCCATTACATGCCACCAGCAGGACATTACTCCATTACATGCCACCAGCAGGGCATTACTCCATTACATGCCACCAGCAGGGTATTACTCCATTACATGCCACCAGCAGGACATTACTCCATTACATGCAACCAGCAGGACATTACTCCATTACATGCCACCAGCAGGACATTACTCCATTACATGCCACCAGCAGAACATTACACCATTACATGCCACCAGCAGGGCATTACTCCATTACATGCCACCAGCAGGACATTACTCCATTACATGCCACCAGCAGGGTATTACTCCATTACATGCCACCAGCAGGGCATTACTCCATTACATGCCACCAGCAGGGTATTACTCCATTACATGCCACCAGCAGGGCATTACTCCATTACATGCCACCAGCAGGATATTACACCATTACATGCCACCAGCAGGACATTACTCCATTACATGCCACCAGCAGGGTATTACTCCATTACATGCCACCAGCAGGGTATTACTCCATTACATGCCACCAGCAGGGCATTACTCCATTACATGCAACCAGCAGGACATTACTCCATTACATGTCACCAGCAGGATATTACTCCATTACATGTCACCAGCAGGGTATTACTCCATTACATATCACCAGCAGGGTATTACTCCATTACATGTCACCAGCAGGGTATTACTCCATTACATGCCACCAGCAGGGTATTACTCCATTACATGTCACCAGCAGGGTATCACTCCATTACATGCCACCAGCAGGGTATTACTCCATTACATGCCACCAGCAGGGTATTACTCCATTACATGCCACCAGCAGGGTATTACACCATTACATGCCACCAGCAGGACATTACTCCATTACATGTCACCAGCAGGATATTACTCCATTACATGCCACCAGCAGGGTATTACTCCATTACATGTCACCAGCAGGGTATCACTCCATTACATGCCACCAGCAGGGTATTACTCCATTACATGTCACCAGCAGGATATTACCCCATTACATGCCACCAGCAGGGTATTACTCCATTACATGCCACCAGCAGGGTATTACTCCATTACATGCCACCAGCAGGGCATTACTCCATTACATGCCACCAGCAGGGTATTACTCCATTACATGCCACCAGCAGGGTATTACTCCATTACATGCCACCAGCAGGATATTACCCCATTACATGCCACCAGCAGGGTATTACTCCATTACATGCCACCAGCAGGGCATTACTCCATTACATGCCACCAGCAGGGTATCACTCCATTACATGCCACCAGCAGGGTATTACTCCATTACATGTCACCAGCAGGGCATTACTCCATTACATGCCACCAGCAGGGTATCACTCCATTACATGCCACCAGCAGGATATTACCCCATTACATGCCACCAGCAGGGTATTACTCCATTACATGCCACCAGCAGGGCATTACTCCATTACATGCCACCAGCAGGGTATCACTCCATTACATGCCACCAGCAGGGCATTACTCCATTACATGTCACCAGCAGGGCATTACTCCATTACATGCCACCAGCAGGGTATTACTCCATTACATGCCACCAGCAGGGTATTACACCATTACATGCCACCAGCAGGGCATTACACCATTACATGTCACCAGCAGGATATTACTCCATTACATGCCACCAGCAGGATATTACCCCATTACATGCCACCAGCAGGGCATTACTCCATTACATGTCACCAGCAGGGCATTACTCCATTACATGCCACCAGCAGGGCATTACTCCATTACATGTCACCAGCAGGGCATTACTCCATTACATGCCACCAGCAGGGTATTACTCCATTACATGCCACCAGCAGGGTATTACTCCATTACATGTCACCAGCAGGGCATTACTCCATTACATGCCACCAGCAGGGTATTACTCCATTACATATCACCAGCAGGGCATTACTCCATTACATGCAACCAGCAGGGCATTACTCCATTACATGTCACCAGCAGGGTATTACTCCATTACATGTCACCAGCAGGGTATTACTCCATTACATGCCACCAGCAGGACATTACACCATTACATGCCACCAGCAGGGTATTACACCATTATATGACACCAGCAGGGTATTACTCCATTACATGTCACCAGCAGGGCATTACTCCATTACATGCCACCAGCAGGGTATTACTCCATTACATGTCACCAGCAGGGTATTACTCCATTACATGCCACCAGCAGGGCATTACTCCATTACATGCCACCAGCAGGGTATTACTCCATTACATGTCACCAGCAGGGCATTACTCCATTACATGCAACCAGCAGGGCATTACTCCATTACATGTCACCAGCAGGGCATTACTCCATTACATGCCACCAGCAGGGTATTACTCCATTACATGTCACCAGCAGGGTATTACTCCATTACATGCCACCAGCAGGGTATTACTCCATTACATGCCACCAGCAGGGCATTACTCCATTACATGCCACCAGCAGGGTATTACTCCATTACATGTCACCAGCAGGGCATTACTCCATTACATGCAACCAGCAGGGCATTACTCCATTACATGTCACCAGCAGGGCATTACTCCATTACATGCCACCAGCAGGGCATTACTCCATTACATGCCACCAGCAGGGTATTACTCCATTACATGTCACCAGCAGGGTATTACTCCATTACATGCCACCAGCAGGGCATTACTCCATTACATGCCACCAGCAGGGTATTACTCCATTACATGTCACCAGCAGGGCATTACTCCATTACATGCAACCAGCAGGGCATTACTCCATTACATGTCACCAGCAGGGCATTACTCCATTACATGCCACCAGCAGGGTATTACTCCATTACATGTCACCAGCAGGGTATTACTCCATTACATGCCACCAGCAGGGTATTACTCCATTACATGCCACCAGCAGGGCATTACTCCATTACATGCCACCAGCAGGGTATTACTCCATTACATGTCACCAGCAGTGTATTACTCCATTACATGCCACCAGCAGGATATTACACCATTACATGTCACCAGCAGGGCATTACTCCATTACATGCCACCAGCAGGGTATCACTCCATTACATGTCACCAGCAGGGTATTACTCCATTACATGCCACCAGCAGGATATTACACCATTACATGTCACCAGCAGGGCATTACTCCATTACATGCCACCAGCAGGGTATTACACCATTACATGTCACCAGCAGGGCATTACTCCATTACATATCACCAGCAGGGTATTACTCCATTACATGTCACCAGCAGGGTATTACACCATTACATGTCACCAGCAGGACATTACTCCATTACATGTCACCAGCAGGGTATTACTCCATTACATGTCACCAGCAGGGTATCACTCCATTACATGTCACCAGCAGGGTATTACACCATTACATGTCACCAGCAGGACATTACTCCATTACATGTCACCAGCAGGGTATTACTCCATTACATGCCACCAGCAGGGTATTACACCATTACATGTCACCAGCAGGGCATTACTCCATTACATGCCACCAGCAGGGTATTACTCCATTACATGTCACCAGCAGGGTATTACTCCATTACATGCCACCAGCAGGGTATTACTCCTTTACAGGCCACCAGCAGGACATTACTCCATTACATGTCACCAGCAGGGTATTACTCCATTACATGTCACCAGCAGGGTATTACTCCATTACATGCCACCAGCAGGGTATTACACCATTACATGCCACCAGCAGGGTATTACACCATTATATGACACCAGCAGGGTATTACTCCATTACATGTCACCAGCAGGGTATTACACCATTACATGCCACCAGCAGGGTATTACTCCATTACATGCCACCAGCAGGGTATTACACCATTACATGCCACCAGCAGGGTATTACACCATTATATGACACCAGCAGGACATTACTCCATTACATGTCACCAGCAGGATATTACTCCATTACATGCCACCAGCAGGGTATTACTCCATTACATGCCACCAGCAGGGTATTACACCATTACATGCCACCAGCAGGGTATTACACCATTATATGACACCAGCAGGGTATTACTCCATTACATGCCACCAGCAGGATATTACACCATTACATGCCACCAGCAGGGCATTACTCCATTACATGCCACCAGCAGGATATTACTCCATTACATGCCACCAGCAGGGTATTACTCCATTACATGCCACCAGCAGGGTATTACACCATTACATGTCACCAGCAGGGCATTACTCCATTACATGCCACCAGCAGGACATTACTCCATTACATGCCACCAGCAGGATATTACACCATTACATGCCACCAGCAGGGTATTACACCATTACATGTCACCAGCAGGACATTACACCATTACATGCCACCAGCAGGGCATTACTCCATTACATGCCACCAGCAGGACATTACTCCATTACATGTCACCAGCAGGGTATTACTCCATTACATGCCACCAGCAGGGTATTACTCCATTACATGCCACCAGCAGGGTATTACTCCATTACATGCCACCAGCAGGGTATTACACCATTACATGCCACCAGCAGGGTATTACTCCATTACATGTCACCAGCAGGGCATTACTCCATTACATGTCACCAGCAGGGTATTACTCCATTACATGCCACCAGCAGGGTATTACACCATTACATGCCACCAGCAGGGTATTACTCCATTACATGTCACCAGCAGGGTATTACACCATTACATGCCACCAGCAGGGCATTACTCCATTACATATCACCAGCAGGGCATTACTCCATTACATGCCACCAGCAGGACATTACACCATTACATGCCACCAGCAGGGTATTACTCCATTACATGCCACCAGCAGGGCATTACTCCATTACATGCCACCAGCAGGGTATTACTCCATTACATGTCACCAGCAGGGTATTACTCCATTACATGCCATCAGCAGGATATTACCCCATTACATGCCACCAGCAGTGTATTACTCCATTACATGCAACCAGCAGGACATTACACCATTACATGCCACCAGCAGGATATTACACCATTACATGTAACCGGAAGGACATTACTCCATTACATGCCACCAGCAGGGCATTACACAATTACATGCCACCAGCAGGGTATTACTCCATTACATGCCACAAGCAGGATATTACACCATTACATGCAACCTGCAGAACATTACACCATTACATGCAACCTGCAGGACATTACACCATTACATGTCACCAGCAGGGTATTACTCCATTACATGCCACCAGCAGGACATTACACCATTACATGTCACCAGCAGGGCATTACACCATTACATGTCACCAGCAGGGTATTACTCCATTACATGCCACCAGCAGGACATTACACCATTATATGTAACCAGCAGGGCATTACTCCATTACATGCAACCTGTAGGACATTACACCATTATATGTAACCAGCAGGGCATTACTCCATTACATGCAACCTGCAGAACATTAAACCATTACATGCCACCAGCAGGACATTACTCCTTTACAGGCCACCAGCAGGACATTACTCCATTACATGTCACCAGCAGGATATTACACCTTTACATGCCACCAGTAGGGCATTACTCCGTTACATACAAATAGTAGGTGATTACACCATTACATTCACAATCACAACATTACACAGATATTATATGCTACCAGTGGGGCATTATGCCATTACATGTCCACCAGCAGAGCAATACACCATTAAATGCAACCAAGAGAGCAGAACATCAATACCCACCACCAGCAAAGTATTTCACCACTGCGTGCCACCAGCAGAGCATTACAGCACTGCATGCCACCAGCAGAGCGTTACACCACTGCATGCCACCAGCAGAGCATTACAGCACTGCATGCCACCAGCAGAGCATTACACCACTGCATGTCACCAGCAGAGCATTACAGCACTGCATGTCACCAGCAGAGTATTACAGCACTGCATGCCACCAGCAGGGCGTTACACCACTGCATGTCACCAGCAGGACATTACACCACTGCATGTCACCAGCAGGATATTACACCACTGCATGTCACCAGCAGAGCATTACAGCACTGCATGCCACCAGCAGAGCATTACACCACTGCATGTCACCAGCAGAGCATTACAGCACTGCATGCCACCAGCAGAGCATTACACCACTGCATGCCACCAGCAGAGTATTACAGCACTGCATGCCACCAGCAGGGTATTACACCACTGCATGTCACCAGCAGGACATTACACCACTGCATGTCACCAGCAGGATATTACACCACTGCATGCCACCAGCAGGACATTACACCACTGCATGTCACCAGCAGGGCATTACACCACTGCATGTCACCAGCAGAGCATTACACCACTGCATGCCACCAGCAGGACATTACACCACTGCATGTCACCAGCAGGACATTACACCACTGCATGTCACCAGCAGGATATTACACCACTGCATGCCACCAGCAGGGCATTACACCACTGCATGTCACCAGCAGGATATTACACCACTGCATGCCACCAGCAGGACATTACACCACTGCATGTCACCAGCAGGGCATTACACCACTGCATGTCACCAGCAGAGCATTACACCACTGCATGTCACCAGCAGGGCATTACACCACTGCATGCCACCAGCAGGACATTACACCACTGCATGTCACCAGCAGAGCATTACACCACTGCATGCCTCCAGCAGGACATTACACCACTGCATGTCACCAGCAGGGCATTACACCACTGCATGTCACCAGCAGGACATTATACCACTGCATGTCACCAGCAGAGTATTACACCACTGCATGCCACCAGTAGGGCATTAAATCATTAAGCACTGAGGTGACCTGGTGACTTTCCTCTTAGAATATTACCCCTGCCTTTGTGTGCCATGTGCGATGGATTGAAGTGCTGGATTCGTTGCCTCTCTGTGTAGTAGTGTTATTAACCCTTCGTGTGCCCTGTGCCGTGGATTGAAGTGGGGGATTCGTTGCCTCTCTGTGTAGTAGTGTTATTAACCCTTCGTGTGCCTTGTGCCATGGATTGAAGTGGGGGATTCATTGCCTTTCTGTGAAGTAGTGTTATTAACCATTCGTGTGCCTTGTGCCATGGATTGAAGTGCTGGATTCATTGCCTCTCTGTGTAGTAGTGTTATTAACCCTTCGTGTGCCCTGTGCCGTGGATTGAAGTGGGGGATTCGTTGCCTCTCTGTGTAGTAGTGTTATTAACCCTTCGTGTGCCTTGTGCAATGGATTGAAGTGAGGGATTCATTGCCTCTCTGTGTAGTAGTGTTATTAATCCTTTGTGTGCCTTGTGTAATGCATTGCTGTGGGAAGGGAGATTCATTGCATTTCTTCCAAGTACAGGCATTAACCATCTGAGTACCAGAGATGTGTTTAACCCTTTGAGTGCCATAGGGGTACTCGAAGCATTGCAAAGCACTTAAAGGGTTAAAGGGATAGTGATACTTAAAATGTAAAAAAAATATATATTGTAGTGTTTATCCCCCGGAGTAAAACAAGGGAACTCCCACTGCTGAGAGGTGTTTTATTCAAACGTTATTGCAACTTAAACTTCTATTTTTTAGGTGCAATATCACAGTGGCCTGAAATGGTACAGTGGTGCTATTGCTACACCATCCTATGGACAGATCTGGTCAATTGACTGTAAATCTCCATAGGATGATGTAGCAACAGCGCCACTGTACAATTTCAGGTCACTGTGATATTGCACCTAAAAAATTAAAGTTTGAGCTGTAATAACATTTGAATAAAACACTTCTCAGCAGTGGGAGTACTCTTGTTTTACTCAGGGGGAGAAACACTACAACATATATTTTTTTACATTTTAAGTATTACTATCCCTTTAATCCATTGTTCTGCAAACCCTTCCATTGCTCCAGAGGTGCCTGAAAACTGCTAACCAGCTGAGCACTTGACTCCTATCCAACCCACTGCACGTCTCTGGAATCCCATGAGTTAATCTGCACCCCCCACCTAGTGTCACTGGATGTACAATGCCCCCTAATGTTACTATATACACTGCCCTCTAGTGTCACTAGATATACACTGCCCCCTAGTGTTACAATATACACTGTCCTCTAGGGTCACTGGATATACACTGCCCTCTAGTGTCACTGGATGTACAGTGTCCCCTAGTGTTACTATATACACTGCCCTCTAGTGTCACTAGATATACACTGCCCTCTAGTCTCACTGGATATACACTGCCCCCTAGCATTACTATATACACTGCCCTCTAGTGTCACTAGATATACACTGCCCCCTAATGTTACTATATATACACTGATCTCTAGTGTCACTAGATATACACTGCCCTCTAGTGTTACAATATACACTGCCCTCTAGTGTCACTAGATATACACTGCCCTCTAGTGTTACTATGTACACTGTCCTCTAGTGTCACTGGATATACACTGCCCTCTAGTGTCATTGGATGTACAATGCCCCCTAGTGTTACTATATACACTGCCCTCTAGTGTCACTAGATATACACTGCTCCCTAGTGTTACAATATACACTGTCCTCTAGGGTCACTGGATATACACTGCCCTCTAGTGTCACTGGATATACACTGCCCCCTAGTGTTACTATATACACTGCCCTCTAGTGTAACTAGATATACACTGCCCTCTAGTCTCACTGGATATACACTGCCCCCTAGCATTACTATATACACTGCCCTCTAGTGTCACTAGATATACACTGCTCCCTAGTGTTACTATATACACTGTCCTCTAGTGTCACTGGATATACACTGCCCTCTAGTGTCACTGGATGTACACTGCCCCCTAGCATTACTATATACATTGCCCTCTAGTGTCACTAGATATACACTGCCCCCTAGTGTTAATATATACACTGTCCTCTAGGGTCACTAGATATACACTGCCCTCTAGTGTCACTAGATATACACTGCCCCCTAATGTTAGTATATATACACTGCCGCCTAGTGTCACTAGATATACAATGCCCAGTAGTGTCACTAGATATACACTGCACCCTAATGTTACTACATATACACTGCCTTCTAGTGTCACTGGATATACACTGCCACCTAATGTTGCAATATATAGACTGCCCTCTAGTCTCACTAGATATACACTGCCCCTTCATGTTACTATCTATACACTGCCCTCTAGTATCACTATATATACACACCGCACTCTAGTGCCACTAGATATACACTGCCCCCTCATGTTACTATATACACTGCCCTCTAGTGTCACTATATATAAACCGCCCTCTAGTGCCACTAGATATACACTGCCCCCTCATGTTACTATATACACTGCCCTCTAGTGTCACTATATATACACCGCCCTCTAGTGCCACTAGATATACACTGCCCCCTCATGTTACTATATACACTGCCCTCTAGTGTCACTATATATACACCGCCCTCTAGTGCCACTAGATACACACTGCCCCCTCATGTTACTATATACACTGCCCTCTAGTATCACTATATATACACCGCACTCTAGTGCCACTAGATATACACTGCCCCCTCATGTTACTATATACACTGCCCTCTAGTGTCACTATATATACACCGCCCTCTAGTGCCACTAGATATACACTGCCCCCTAGTGTTAATAGATTTACACTGCCCTCTAGTGACACTAGATATACACTACCCTTTAGTGTTAATATATATATACACTGCCCTCTAGTGTCACTGGATATACACTGCATATACAAACCATCTTAGATATGACACTTATGCTATGCTTTGTAAACATGATGACTTACAGTGGTTTCTTTCTGCTGTAACCCTTTGAATGCCAGAGGCAACGAACTGCTCTCCATCCTAACTGCAACTCTCTGCCAACCTGATATTAACATTCCACACTGCTCTCCATCCTAACTGCAACTCCCTGCCAGCCTGATACTAACATTCCACACTGCTCTCCATCCTTACTGCAACTCCCTGCCAGCCTGATACTAACATTCCACACTGAGCTCCATCCTAACCACAACTCCCTGCCAGCCAGATACTAACATTCCACACTGCTCTCCATCCTAACTGCAACTCCCTGCCAGCCTGATATTAACATTCCACACTGCTCTCCATCCTAACTGCAACTCCCTGCCAGCCTGATACTAGCATTCCACACTGCTCTCCATCCTAACTGCAACTCCCTGCCAGCCTGATACTAGCATTCCACACTGCTCTCCATCCTAACTGCAACTCCCTGCCAGCCTGATATTAACATTCCACACTGCTCTCCATCCTAACTGCAACTCCCTGCCAGCCTGATACTAGCATTCCACACTGCTCTCCATCCTAACTGCAACTCCCTGCCAGCCTGATATTAACATTCCACACTGCTCTCCATCCTAACTGCAACTCCCTGCCAGCCTGATACTAGCATTCCACACTGCTCTCCATCCTAACTGCAACTCCCTGCCAGCCTGATACTAGCATTTCACACTGCTCTCCACCCTAAACACAACTCCCTGCCATATTGAAATTAACATTCCACACTGCTCTTCATCCTAACTCCAACTCCCTGCCAGCCTGATAATAGCATTCCACACTACTCTCCATCCTACCTGCAACTCCCTGCCAGCCTGAAACTAACATTCCACACTGAGCTCCATCCTAACCACAACTCCCTGCCAGCCAGATACTAACATTCCACACTGCTCTCCATCCTAACTGCAACTCCCTGCCAGCCAGATATTCACATTCTACACTGCTCTCCATCCTAACTGCAACTACCTGCCGCTCTCCATCCTAACCACAACTCCCTGCCAGCCAGATACTAACATTCCACACTGCTCTCCATCCTACCTGCAACTCCCTGCCAGCCAGATACTAACATTCCACACTACTGTCCTTCCCAACAGGAACTCTCTGACAGCTAGATAATGTAATTACCGGCTTTACTCCATCCCAACTGTATGTTGTTTATCATTTAAGAATTGTTTGAGAGCACTAGGTCCAGCAAGGCCTCTCCTGTAGCTGGCTATAATTAAGCCTATAATTAAGTGAAACTCTCACAAAACACATATATCGGATCATGACCAATCCTCCTTAGTCCATGTTCCATCAGTTTTGTTCTTTAATTTAAAAAATAATAAACGGATATTTTTATTGTATTCAACTGACTGGCAAACGTACCTGGCGGATCTGATTAGCGTTCCCTTTCTGTGTCTCCCCTAATAGTCGGATGTTGATACCATACTTATAGGAGTATTTCCCACTGTTCAGCTGGAAGTCAGAATTCTCCAGGCAGAATCTCCCATTATAATTATATTTCTTGACTAAGAAGCCTTTTCCATTTGCAGTTACATTTCCCCACACTCCCCAGTATTAGTGGCTTGTAGCAAATCCCCATTACAGCGGAACTGTCACCTTCATAATATTGAATGTAGCGATAGTAAAGCCGTACTGTTATTATGATGAAAAAGTCCACATTATTAAATTATTATTATGATTATGATTATTATTATTAAAGCAAACGTCTTCTGTAGGCATTCAGGCACAGAGCTTAGAAGAGAAGCTGTGTGCGCCTGCACCTTCAGCAACTTCCGTTACCTTAAGGTAACCAATGAATGTCACCACCAATCCGGGCAGTGCACGGGACACACAGCGCAGACTCAGAGGTCTCTTACCTCTAAGATGTCTGCTCTGTTGTCCGCTGGATTCCTACAGAAGAAGAGGCAGACATTTTCATCATAACAACAGTATGGCTTTACTTAAAAGGTCTTCTACGTGTGCTTGGTTTGTGATTGGTTTGTGATTGGTTTGTGCTTGGTTTGTGCTTGGTTTGTGCTTGGTTTGTGTTTGGTTTGTGCTTGGTTTGTGCTTGGTTTGCAAGCACATGTAGAAGACCTTTTAAATGAAAGATTTCTTTTTCATTACCGCGATCTTGGCACTGCTGCAAAGCTGCCGGCTGATCCCAGGACCGGATTTCTGCTGTCAGCTAGAA
>CM074718.1:10159193-10410776 GCA_037306005.1 Rhinophrynus dorsalis
AAACAAAACATACCCCCAAATATATTAATTTACTGAATATGGTAGTACCCCATATGCCAAGGATTATAATATCTATTTAATATTTACAGGGTAAATATTACAAGGTGAGCTTCACTATTTCCAAGCTGTCAGGTTTCAAAATTTGGCATGTGAAGATCTTAGCTTAGTTGACGGTTTCAGAACCCAAAAATAACCTACAATGTATATGTTCCTGAAAAGTAGACAACACAGGGTAATTCATCAGCTGAATTTTGGAGCTTTCCATGTGGCTATATTTCCACAAATCTGTACCAAATATTTTTTGTGTTTTTATTTTTTGCATATTCTCACTTCTCACAGTGTTGCTGTGGGTTTCAACCACTGGATGTTTTGCAGGTGAAAAAAAGCCTTGATTATTGTTCAGCTACATCTTCTGAGTACAGAAATGCCCCACATGTCTACATTTGTCCTGTTTTGGCATACCTCCCAACATTTCAAATTGCCAAAGAGGGACACTTGTGTTCTGGGGGTGTTGCTGGGGGTGTGGTTGGTGGGCGGGGCATTACAGATAATTTTTGGGCTATTTCATGGCCTATTGACACCTCCTTGTGTAACCTAATACATGACTTATAACAAGACCAAAGTCTTTTACTTACTAATTTATAAACACATAGACTTTTAAACAAACAATAATGTGAGTTTTATTGATGTAGAGCAATGTGGTGCTCTTAGATACACACCACACAGTCTGATTTCCTAAAAAGAGGGACACCAGAGTGGGGAAGAGGGACAGAGGGATTTGGGTCTAAAAGAGGGACTGTCCCTCCTAAAGAGGGACACTTGGAAGATATGTTTTGAGAAAGTTACCGGGACAAACTTGTAACTTGTTTCTATTTTCTGATTGCTTACTAGTGCTGAGTCTCATATGGCTCCAAATCAAATTATCCCCAAAAGTATATGTTTTCGAATGGTAGACAACTCAGGGTTTCATTCTAGGTGCATTCTAACATTTTTCATGAAACCATTTTACTAACAATCTCTCCCAAAAACTGCAAAAAGAAGTGATATCTCAGAACTGTAGCATGGCATGAGGACTGATTGGCCAAACATCGACATAGCAACTAGAAACTATTTTCTTGCAAGTGTTAATGGTTAACCCTTTGAGGGCCAGAAGGGTACACAACGTATTGCAAAGCAATGCGTTGCATACCCCTCTGGCACTCAAAGGGTTAATATTTAAACAATCTCAGGGTGAGCTCATTTCAAAAGTTCCCAGGTATGCCTATAACATTTTTTTTCTCCATAGAAATGTTTACTGCTCTTTTAAGCCTTTCGAGGGGCAGACGGGGTTGCAATGCAGTTTAACTCTTTCAGAGCCAGTGAGTATATGCAGCAAATAGAACTCTTTTGAGTGCCAGAGAAGGTGTTCAGGGCTGAATTTCAGAAAACACTGAGCAGTTAGCTGCTTAGATCTCCACATTTTGAGGGGAGGGGCCTCCTCGGTGTGGCCACACCCACATTCCGAATTGTGGGTGTGGCCATAGCAATCTCAATGTCCCTGCACCAGTTTGATAAAACTTTAAGAGCTATTATTTAACCCCTTGGATGCTAGAGAGATCTCCAATGCATTGAAAAGCAACCAAGAGGTTAAAGATTTTTTTCCCTTGCTTGTTAGAGGCCATGGGTATTTACGGTCAGGAAACAGTGGATGGAACTGGGGGGGCAGGGTCATGTGAGGAGTGGGGGTGTGCCCATGGGTGGAGCTAAGAGCACCTACAGTGCCTTCTCTAGGTGAGCCTGTGACATAAATCCAGCCCTGAGGGTGTTCAATGCATTTTAACCTTATGAATGCTACAGCTGATGTGCAATGCATTTTACCTGGAGCGGCGTGCCCTTCATTTACCCGTTTGGGTGCTAAACAAGTAGTATGATGTATATTAAAGGAATAGTAATGTGTCACAATAAAAGCAGCTCCAATTAATCATCATAGTATTTGGGCCATGGAGAGTGTTATTTCAATACTGTCAGAGTTGTAGTACAAGAGTAATTAAATGATAAAGTATCCCCCTCCCGTCCCTTTTTACCTAGTGTAACACAGCTCACCTCAGATGTGGAATCTGGTCTCTTGACCGGACAGATCACAGCAAGGGACAATCTTCTTACTGTGATCATAAGGAAAACCCTGCCCCCCTTGACAGTTTTTTCCTTATGATCACTGAAGATTGTCCTTCTCTGTGATCCATCCGGACAGTCTTGCTGCTCTGAGGTGAGCAGTGTTACATCAGTAAAAGGGACGGGAGGGGGATACTTTATCATTCAATTACTCTTGTACTACAACTCTGACACTATTGAAATAACACTCTCCATGGCCCAAATACTATGAAGATTAAAGGGATAGTAATGTTTCATAATAAAAGCAGCTCTAATTAATCATCATAGTATTTGGACTTTGGAGAGTGTTATTTCAATGCTGTCAGAGTTGTAGTACAAGAGTAATTCAATGACAAAGTATCCCCCTCCCGCCCCTTTTACTAATGTAACACTGCTCAGCCAGATCAGAAGGGAGGTGCCCAGGTAGACTGCAGAGAGGGACAATCTTCAATTAAGATAAGGGAAAAACCTGAAAAACTTGTCAAGGGGGGCAGGGCTTTCATTGTTCTCATAGGAAGAAGATTGTCCCCTGCTGTTATCTGTCTGGTCTATGGACTGGATTCCACATCTGAGAAGAGATGGCTTACACTAGGTAAAAGGGGCGGGAGGGGAAACTTTGCTTGTGAATATCTCTCAAACCATAGAGGTTTGAGAGATAAGACTTATATCGTTCTTCATGTTTTTTTAATGCCTACAAAATAAAATAAAGATAAAACAAAGTATTACTATCCCTTTAATTGGAGCTACTTTTATTATAAAACATTACTATCCCTTTAATCCTCTGAGTGTCAGGGGAAGTGTGAAACGCATTTCTCTGCACCTTCCTCTTGCGCACGGACCGTTAACACTCCATAAACAGAAGTTCTGGCCTGATGTGGAGAGGAATCCCCCATATGTATGAGTGACGAGTGTGTGTTCCCTGGCTCCGTCTCTCTGTCTGTGGTTGATCTGCGGTGTTCCCTGTGTCTAGTGCAGATGGTGAGAGGCGAGGATGGGACGTGGGAGGGGAGCCGAGAGCTTACAAACAACTCAGTAGTGATAGCGTTCTCTTTATATGGCGATTACATGCAATGCCTCAAAGCAGCGGCGGAACTACACATCGCCTTTCACAGGTTTACGTGTATTTTTGGCCCAACGCTTCCGCTGAAAGCAAGAAAGAAAACACCTTAACCCTTTCAGTGCCAGAGAGGTATCCAGTGCATCCTGTTGGATACCTCTCTTGCACTCAAGGGGTTAAATGAGAAAAAAAAAATCTTGATTCAGATGAGAATTTTTTTATTAGTCACCTGCGGGTGCAGTCGGTCTGATTCAGAATGGCTCCGATCTTCGGGCCTCACCACTTTGGCCCGAGGTGAGCATGGGTCCCTTTAACCCACCCAGTGCCGGATGGTTAACCAGCTCAGTGCTTTGCAATGCCCCTCTGAAAGGGTTAAATATGGGATGCTTTTATAACAAAAAAACACAATGACATTTTCATACCTGCCCCTGATTTAACCCCTTAAGGGCCCTTGAAGTTCCTGGCATGTCATGGGTTGGGGAGCGATAAGGACCCATGACATGCCAAGACCGTCATGGAATTCAAGGCTCCCCGCGCAGCTGCACGCAGTTCGGGGAGTTCTGAACCGGATGCAGAAAAAAAAAAATGGTCCGTGGTCCTTAAGTGCCGGCCAGGTACGCAATCAGCCGGTTCTTAAGGGGTTAAGGGGATTTCTGTCACTTTACTGCAGCCTCACTGTCTACTGCAAAATGGCATAAACCCTCCTTGTCCTAATACAGAAGAGAGGAGTGAAAATTAACCCTTTGGGTGCCAGAGGGGTGTGCAAAGCATTGCAGGCAATGTGTTGCATACCCCTCTGGCACTCAAATGGTTAAAAATTGCTTCCCTCAAATCTGAAGGAAAACAAAACATACATTACAACATATCTACACACACACGTGCACAAATGTACAAACACATACACACACACAACCATCAACACATATATACACATATACACACACATATATATATACATATACACACACACACACACACACACACACACACACACATATATATATACATATACACACACACACACACACACACATATATATAGATATGCCCAAGCACACATACACACACATACGAACACACACATGCATACATACACACATATGCTCAAGCACACATACACACAATATATACACATGCAAACACACACTTACATACACACACACACACACACACACATACATGCACCTACATAAACACACACATACATACACTTACATACACACACACACACACATACACGCACCTACATAAACACACACATACATACACTTACATACACACACACACACACATACACGCACCTACATAAACACACACACATACATACACATACACTTACATACATAAACCTACATAAACACACACACATACATACACTTACATACACAGACACACACACACACACAAATACACACCTACACATTTAAATAGACACACACACACACATACACAATGAAACACAAGACTGTATATTCTAGGAATGAATATAAACATGACAGCGGAAGGTAAGGTCAGTAGACCACAGACAGAGGCCAGTGCTCAGCTGATGTATCACTGAGTGATTGACACGTGTGAATGGCCAGGATTATGTACAGAGATCTGTTATTAATACCAAGCAATTAACCCAAGCACACTGCAGAGGGACACACTGTAGCACCTCCACATCCAGGCTACCTCAGGATACCCGTCCTGCCTTGTATCTTCCATTGTTCCCTTCCATCTGCCAGGCCAGACCACGAAAACAATTTGTTCATTAACTGTTTGTGCTCCAGCCCCAGTGCAGTGTTCCTGGGTGTGAAGAAGGAAGTGTGAAGCCGGTTAATGAATCAGAACAGATATAAATACACAGAGGAGTCATGTTTTTGGAAAACATTCAGCGAGAGGGAAGAAGGAATAAATAACCGGGAGGGGTAACGTGGAGCTCATCTTGATTAAATCATCCGATAATCCTGGTAGGGAGACAGCAGAGACTCCTGGTGAATGATAGTGCACAGCCCAAAACACAGGAACCCGTGTTCCCTTTACTTAAAAGAGAAGGGAACATAAATTATGAAAATATATATAACTAGTTCAGGAGCCCGTTACACGAGTCACAGTGCCACTGCCAGATGGTCGCGGGGCAGTCATGCGCAGTAGAGACTGCCCGCACCGCGGCTAATACAGAGCTGGGAGTTCTGAAGGAGCGTCCAGCTCTGTATCAGCCGCGGTGCGGGCAGTCTCTACTGCGCATGACTGCGTCGTTACACACGTTTTAGTGAATTATCGTATAGGATGTGGTATGGCTTTTCCTGTTTAGTAAAACAATAGAAATATCCTAATGCGGGGAGATGCTTCTTTCGAATGTTAGCACACAGCTAATGGATTTTGCTGTTAGCTGGAGTTCATGATATTGTGGTGCCAGGTGATGCTGTTGCTTCTGCTGTCTATGGAAATCTTGTATTGTGTGACACTCAGATCTTCGTAGGCGGTTACAGCAACAGTGTCACACACACTAGAGGGTTTTCTGATCCCTTGCCATGCAATGCATTGGATACCTTTCTGGCACTCAAAGGGTTAAACGATGAATTTAAATTAATTGGAATTTCTGTGTTTAATCTATAGCGAAGTTTCACTAAACGGGTTAAAGAGCGTGACTGACACCAATCGCTCTCTAATAGTTTACAGTGCATTGTAATCCTATATAATAATTCGCTAGGATGTTTGTCAGAAGCCGTCAAGCGCAGTAGAGACTGCCCGAAAACACAGAATGCTGGGAGTTCTGTGCTGGGAGTATGGAATGCTGGGAGTTGTAGGAATGCTTGAAACAAGGAATGCTGGGAGCACAGAATGCTGGGAGCATGGAATGCTGGGAGGTGTAGGAATGCTGGAGCATGGAATGCTGGGAGCACGGAATGCTGAGAGGTCTGTGCTGGGAGCATTCTGTGTGGAATGCTGGGAGTTCTGTGCTGGGAGCATTCTGTGCGGAATGCTGGGAGGTCTGTGCTGGGAGCATTCTGTGCGGAATGCTGGGAGTTCTGCGCTGGGAGCGTTCTGTGTGGAATGCTGGGAGTTCTGTGTTGGGAGCATTCTGTATGGAATGCTGGGAGTTCTGTGCTGGGAGCATTCTGTGCGGAATGCTGGGAGTTCTTTGCTGGGAGCATTCTGTGCGGAATGCTGGGAGTTCTGTGTTGGGAGTTCTGTGTGGAACGCTGGGAGTTCTGTGCTGGGAGCATTCTGTGCGGAATGCTGGGAGTTCTGCACTGGGATCATTCTAAGCGGAATGCTGGGAGTTCTTTGCTGGGAGCATTCTGTGTGGAATGCTGGGAGTTCTGCGCTGGGATCATTCTGTGCGGAATGCTGGGAGTTCTGTGCTGGGAGCATTCTGTGCGGAATGCTGGGAGTTCTGTGTTGGGAGTTCTGTGTGGAACGCTGGGAGTTCTGTGCTGGGAGCATTCTGTGCGGAATGCTGGGAGTTCTGCACTGGGATCATTCTGTGCGGAATGCTGGGAGTTCTGTGTTGGGAGCATTCTGTGCGGAATGCTGGGAGTTCTGTGTTGGGAGCATTCTGTGCGGAATGCTGGGAGTTCTGTGCCGGGAACATTCTGTGCGGAATGCTGGGAGTTCTGTGCTGGGAGCATTCTGTGCGGAATGCTGGGAGTTCTGTGCTGGGAGCATTCTGTGTGGAATGCTGGGAGTTCTGCACTGGGATCATTCTGTGCGGAATGCTGGGAGTTCTGTGTTGGGAGCATTCTGTGCAGAATGCTGGGAGTTCTGTGCTGGGAGCATTCTGTGTGGAATGCTGGGAGTTCTGTGCTGGTAGCGTTCTGTGCGGAATGCTGGGAGTTCTGTGCCGGGAACATTCTGTGCGGAATGCTGGGAGTTCTGTGCTGGGAGCATTCTGTGTGGAATGCTGGGAGTTCTGTGTTGGGAGCATTATGTGAGGAATGCTGGAAGTTCTGTGTTGGGAGCATTCTGTGCGGAATGCTGGGAGTTCTGTGTTGGGAGCATTCTGTGCGGAATGCTGGGAGTTCTGTGCTGGGAGCATTCTGTGCGGAATGCTGGGAGTTCTGTGCTGGGAGCATTCTGTGTGGAATGCTGAGAGTTCTGTGCTGGGAGCATTCTGTGCGGAATGCTGGGAGTTCTGTGCTGGGAGCATTCTGTGTGGAATGCTGGGAGTTCTGTGCTGGGAGCATTCTGTGTGGAATGCTGGGAGTTCTGTGTTGGGAGCATTCTGTGCGGAATGCTGGGAGTTCTGTGCTGGGAGCATTCTGTGCGGAATGCTGGGAGTTCTGTGCTGGGAGCATTCTGTGTGGAATGCTGGGAGTTCTGTGCTGGGAGCATTCTGTGTGGAATGCTGGGAGTTCTGTGTTGGGAGCATTCTGTGCGGAATGCTGGGAGTTCTGTGTTGGGAGCATTCTGTGCGGAATGCTGGGAGTTCTGTGCCGGGAACATTCTGTGTGGAATGCTGGGAGTTCTGTGTTGGGAGCATTCTGTGCGGAATGCTGGGAGTTCTGTGCTGGGAGCATTCTGTGCGGAATGCTGGGAGTTATGTGCGGAATGCTGGGAGTTCTGCGCTGGGATCATTCTGTGAGGAATGCTGGGAGTTCTGCGCTGGGATCATTCTGTGTGGAATGCTGGGAGTTCTGTGCTGGGAGCAGTCTGTGTGGAATGCTGGGAGTTCTGTGCTGGGAGCATTCTGTGAGGAATGCTGGGAGTTCTGTGCTGGGAGTATTCCGTGCGGAATGCTGGGAGTTCTGTGCTGGGAGCATTCTGTGAGGAATGCTGGGAGTTCTGTGCTGAGAGCATTCTGTGAGGAATGCTGGGAGTTCTGTGCTGGGAGCATTCTGTGCAGAATGCTGGGATTCTGTGCTGGGAGCATTCTGTGCAGAATGCTGGGAGTTCTGTGCTGGGAGCATTCTGTGTGGAATGCTGGGAGTTCTGTGCCGGGAACATTCTGTGTGGAATGCTGGGAGTTCTGTGTTGGGAGCATTCTGTGCGGAATGCTGGGAGTTCTGTGCTGGGAGCATTCTGTGCGGAATGCTGGGAGTTATGTGCGGAATGCTGGGAGTTCTGCGCTGGGATCATTCTGTGAGGAATGCTGGGAGTTCTGCGCTGGGATCATTCTGTGCGGAATGCTGGGAGTTCTGTGGTGGGAGCAGTCTGTGTGGAATGCTGGGAGTTCTGTGCTGGGAGCATTCTGTGAGGAATGCTGGGAGTTCTGTGCTGGGAGTATTCCGTGCGGAATGCTGGGAGTTCTGTGCTGGGAGCATTCTGTGAGGAATGCTGGGAGTTCTGTGCTGAGAGCATTCTGTGAGGAATGCTGGGAGTTCTGTGCTGGGAGCATTCTGTGCAGAATGCTGGGAGTTCTGTGCTGGGAGCATTCTGTGTGGAATGCTGGGAGTTCTGTGCTGAGAGCATTCTGTGCAGAATGCTGGGAGTTCTGTGCTGGGAGCATTCTGTGCAGAATGCTGGGAGTTCTGTGCTGGGAGCATTCTGTGAGGAATGCTGGGAGTTCTGCGCTGGGAGCATTCTGTGTGGAATGCTGGGAGTTCTGTGCTGGGAGCATTCTGTGCGGAATGCTGGGAGTTCTGTGTTGGGAGTTCTGTGCGGAATGCTGGGAGTTCTGTGCTGGGAGCATTCTGTGTGGAATGCTGGGAGTTCTGTGTTGGGAGTTCTGTGCGGAATGCTGGGAGTTCTGTGCTGGGAGCATTCTGTGTGGAATGCTGGGAGATCTGTGTTGGGAGTTCTGTGCAGAATGCTGGGAGTTCTGCACTGGGATCATTCTGTGTGGAATGCTGGGAGTTCTGTGTTGGGAGTTCTGTGCGGAATGCTGGGAGTTCTGTGCTGGGAGCATTCTGTGTGGAATGCTGGGAGTTCTGTGTTGGGAGTTCTGTGCGGAATGCTGGGAGTTCTGTGCTGGGAGCACTCTGTGTGGAATGCTGGGAGTTCTGTGTTGGGAGTTCTGTCCGGAATGCTGGGAGTTCTGTGCTGGGAGCGTTCTGTGCGGAATGCTGGGAGTTCTGTGCTGGGAGCATTCTGTGCGGAGTGCTGGGATCTCTGTGCTGGGAGCGTTCTGTGTGGAATGCTGGGAGTTCTGTGCTGGGAGCATTCTGTGCTTTCAGCCAGTCTCTACAGTGCATGACTGTGTTGGTGGCAGGACGCATAGCAGGACTGGCCTCTTGACCCTTTGAGTGCCAGAAAGTATGCAACGCATTGCAAAGCAATGCATTGCATACCCCTCTGGCACTCAAAGGGGTAACATCACCCAGACCTTGGCCCATGTACACGGGCTTTTACACTAGTAAAGAAATAAAAAAAACACATTACTCTATGGTTAATCAGGGATATCATGAAACCGTGCGCTTGTCCTGACTGTGCTTAATCAGGTATATTCTGAAAAAAGGCCTGGTGTTTACCGAGGACTGGAGCTGACAGTCACAGACTTCTCCTAAAAGAATTAAAAACGTCTTGCTCTCAAAGGAAATGTAATGCTTAATACGTAGAAAAATACATATTGAAGGGTTTATCCTCGAGAGGTGTTCTATATAAAACTTATTGCAGCTCCAACCTGACATTTTTAGGTGCAATATCTCAGTAGCCTGAAATGTTACAGTGGTGCTGTTGCTACACCATCCTATGGACAGCTCTGGTCAGTTGACCATAAATCTAAACAGGATGGTGTCTCAGCAGCGCCACTGTACAATTTCAGGCCACTGTTATACTGCACCTTAAAGGGATAGTAATGTTTCATAATAAAAGCAGCTCTAATTAATCATCATAGTATTTGGACTTTGGAGAGTGTTATTTCAATTCTGTCAGAGTTGTAGTTCAAGAGTAATTCAATGACATAGTATCCCCCTCCCACCCCTTTTACTGATGTAACACTGCTCAGCCTGATCAGAAGGGAGGTGCCCAGGTAGACTGCAGAGAGGGACAATCTTCAATTAAGATAAGGGAAAAACCTGAAAAACTTGTCAAGGGGGGCGGGGCTTTCATTGTTCTCATAGGAAGAAGATTGTCCCCTACTGTTATCTGTCTGGTCTATGGACTGGATTCCACATCTGAGAAGAGATGGCTTACACTAGGTAAAAGGGGCGGGAAGGGAAACTTTGCTTGTGAATATCTCATAAACCATAAAGGTTTGAGAGATAAGACTTATATCGTTCTTTATGTTTTTATAATGCCTACAAAATAAAATAAATTTAAAACGAAGTATTACTATCCTTTTAAACCAATTCATGTTTGAGCTGCAATAACTTTTCAATAAAACACATCTCAGCAGCGGGTGTATCCTTGTTTTACTCAGGAGAATAAACCCTACGATATCTATTTTTCTGCATATTAAGTGTTACTATCACTTTAAATAGGACTTATTCGGAAAAAAATTACTTTTTTTGTCTTGATGATGCCTAGGGCTGTATCTAAATGTCAGGCACCGCTGGACAAGGCATCAGAGGAACCTGCAGCCGCACCTATGACCACACCCCACTTATCATAACTCCACCCAATCAGAGGTCTCCAGACCAACTCAACAATGCCTTGGATACCAAAGAGGTATCCAGTGCATTGTGCGAGGCATTGGATACATCTGGCACTCAAAGGGTTAAAAGAGCATTAACATATTGTATTAAAAACCCCAGAGTTAGCGGCAGGGCTTCGCCCGTGCGATTAACCCTGCTGTGTTTTTTTATTTTAAACATTTACTGTAGTTTTAAAATCAGACCCCATGGTGGGGCATCAGGGCCACTCCTGATGCCCCCCCCCACTACTGATCTCCCAGCCAATTAGTCTGGAAGATCAATAGAGATGGAGCAGGGAGCAGCTGGGCTCCCTCCTTCCATTCTACCCAAATTACTGGGATCAGGAAACCCTTTCACATCAAAAGTGGGGGATGTTCCCTGATTCTGTCCAATCCTACCTGGTAGTTTGGGTAGGATGGAAGTAGGGGACTCCTGTTAATCCCTTGCATCGCCTCTATTATCTCCCAGCCATATCAGCTGGAGATCAGTAACTGAGGAGAGGGATCAGGAAGGGTCTTGATGCCCCATCACAAGCCAATCAGAGAATACACTATGCCATCAGCCACATCCCATTGGAAGTAAAAAGAAAAGTTTTCTATAGATGTGTCCTTGTAATGCCCAGTGGCGTGGCTAATAGTGAACCAGAAACCACATATATATACCATGTACTGCTGGAAGATGTTTTATTTCAAATGCATCACAGTTCAAACTGTCATAAGCTGTTACTACCCCTTTCCATGGGGAAAATTATCCAGTGTCTCACCCTCCCAGAGCTCCAGGTGACCTGTATGAACACTAGGTGGCACTGTTGCCAAACGTTTAGTATAGGGGTGTCCAAGTTCAATCCACAAGGGCCACCAACAGACAGGGTGTAAGAATTTCCCTGATTAACCCTAGTGGAGTTCATCAATGGCTCATTCATTCTGATTGGTCCAAACAGGGAAATCTTTAAATCCTGGACTGCTGATAGCCCTTTAGGACAGAACTGAGAGCAGTGGGGCACTCCTGATTTACAGGGCACAAAACATCTTACAACATATACATATATATTTTTTTTTCTTACTAAATATTTACTGCTCTTTTAAACAGAGATTTCATATCTGGAGGAATGCTCAGGACCCCTGCTTAAAGCGGAACTACCACCAAAAATTGATTATGTCTGTACTGATATATATTCCCTTGTTTAGAAGCGCTGTGTAAATCTTTTTTAAAAAAAAACACGTTGAAAAACAATAAACAACAAACTAAATTTGTACCTGATAGTGTCTCTCCCATTGGAAGGCTTTGTGCGCATGTCTGTTATAGAGCCGATCGGCTCTCTGATTCCTCTTACTGACTGAGCGATCAGTCCTGCGTCATACAGGAGTGCACCACGTGACACGCTAGCGTGCACGAGTAAGGAAAAAAAACAGGCTGTGGGCAGGCGCTTAGAAGTTGACAGACACGGCAAGATACAAGTCACACATGCGCAATGGAATGAAATCAGCAAGATGGCTGCTGTGTACGCGCTCTGGGTCCCTGGAAACGGGTCAGATTACAGTTTATACAAACACTTCTGGGAAGTTTAATACATACGGTACTTTCAGGACGACTAGGGCTGTTTTTAGCAGCACAGATAAAGTTAGTCAGACATGGTAGTTCCGCTTTAAAGACAAAGCCATCCCTAATCTACCTTGCACCTTGGACTAACCTAACATAATATTACTCAATATTTAAAGAGGAACTATCCCCGTATATAAGGTCGCGCCACAATATTTAGGCTTATGGCGATTAGCTTATTAACAGCGCTATTATTGGGCACAAGTACCACGTCCTGAAGAAATCCTTCTTTTTCAGAGACTGATGGGCAGGCTTCTTGCTTTAGAGCCATCTGTGCACCTGCCCCGTCAGTCCCTTCTGGTACCTTAAGGTACAATGCAGCGCCTCCTAGAGGAGACTGGGACGGACAGCACAGGTACGTAGATGTCTCTAACCCAAGATGTCTGCATGCAAGCCTGGCCGGGGGTCTCAGAAGAAGGATTACTTCAGATTGTGGTACTTGTGCACGATGTTAAGAAGCTAATGACCATATGCCTGATTATTGTGGGGTACTTTATATAGGGTGGTAGTTCCACTTTAATGATTGTCACATACTGCTTTAGTGGAAAGGACATTGTGGGCAAATTAGTTCTTATGTATTAGGACAAACATAAAAGAGGCTCTTAACCCCTTGATTGCTTCAGAGGTCTCCAAATCAATCTATAAGTGAGATCTCTAGTATTCAAGAGGTAAAATAATAGCCAGTAAATAATGTGTGTAAGGGCTCGATCCAAATGTTGGCGTCAGCAGAAAAAAATGGCGACAGTGGTTTTGTACCGCCAGTAAGCAATGCAAATGTTCCCACTAGTAAGAAATAACGGCAGTACTGAAACACACGTAGCCCGTCGCCGGAACAGCAAGATCTCGCCCATAGAGGATAATGTACAAGCGAAGCCAAGAGCCATTCAAATGTTGGAGTTAGGGCTAACGCGCGTTAAATTGCAACATTTCACTCCAGAAATCTAACGCCTATTTTTTTGCAGAACATCACACAAGTCGTAGAAAACCACCGTCGCCAGTTCTGAACAGCATTCTCTGTGCTTTTCCCTACCCAGCCACTAGGGGAACACAGAGATGGCTTTCATCACCATGGACAGCTTTGAATGCCATAGGGATGTGCACTGCTCACCCCTGTGGCATTCAAAGGGTTACAATAAAGAAAACTAGTACACCAAGCACTACACAATGCCCCCTTCGACATCCCCCCCTTAGTATGTCTAATATATTGCATATATGGAAATACTAACTCCATCCACATACACCTCAGGGACTGCAATTTAGTCCACAAATCTGTCTGATAATCAACTCTTAACTCTTTGAGTACCAGATAGGTAGGAAAACATTGCTTAGCATGTTTCCTACCCCTCTGTTACCCAAAGGGTTAATAGGCAATGTATGGACTACATACCTTGCCTATATATATATGTGTGTGTGTGTGTTTGTGTGTGTGTGTTTTACACATCTTAATTTTAAAAGACTTTTATTAAACACATATTTACTTAGATTCATTCATTTCTAATGCCCTACCTCCTGTGTCCCATTGCTATTAGTACTTTTCCTCCACTCTCCTTCAAACGGAGAGTGGAGCAAAACTACTAATAGCAATGGGACACAGTAAGTAGGACATTATGAATGAATGACTCTAATAAAGAAACAATTGAGAAAGCAGCCCTCCACAGCGCTCCCTTCATATACTTTCATTGACATCCGATAGCTGGGGACATTGAAGAGGTCAGAGGCCTTGGAGGAAGCGGGTGGAGGGGAGAGAGACATCGAAGGAAGCGGGTGGCAAGCTTGTATTTGCTGCCCGCTTCCTCCGATACCTCTCTCCCCTCCTCACGAGTCGGCATTGTCCCCTTCTCACTAGAAGGGACAAAGTTGTAGAATGTGCATCGCCAGGCAGGGGACAATGCCGATGAGTGAGGAGGGGAGAGAGGTATCGGAGCAAGCGGAGGTAATCTTTTTTTAATGTCTACAATATTAAATCAACTTAAGATTAACCATTACTATCCCTTTAAGCCTTTTTCTTAGCGCCATGTCCCATATTTGTCTGCAGCCTGTGATGAGTCACATAAAGCTAAGAAATTCAGCTTATCTTATGAATTTCATTTCACTTCCATGCAGATACATAAAACCCGCGCCCTCGCGATTCTCTTCTCGCCTTCCACAAACACGGACTTGGATGTGTCCTAAACGAGAAGGGAGAGCGAGCGATCAGCGCACCCCTTACCGGGGGCCAGGATACCAAGCAAACGTATGTATTGTTTCCATCAAAAGTGTCAGATGACAGATGACGTTGTCATGGAGACCAAGTAGACTGCAAAAACATTCATTTTAGTCCAGGAAAATTACTAAATTTAAACATTTGTGTCATCAAGCTATTCAGCATTCACCATCACCCATTTTTACCTCTGCGGCTTCCCGGTTACAGCAAATAAGAGGCTACCGCATCCATAAAGATGGGAGGACCGGTTATTCAGATTAACCCTTGGAGTGCCAGAGGGGTGGGCAACACATTTCTTCACAATGTGTTGCACGCCCCCGCTAGTCATTAAAAGGTTAAATTGACAGTCAACCTTCTTTATTACTTAACTTATTCTGCAAGTGAATAACATAGAAAGTCAAACTGCCAATACATTGAATATTGTCTTTTATTTTTTTTTATGCACCGAATTTCTGTTTCCAGTGAGCTTTCTGTCCGGGACTGTGATATTAGGGGCGGTGATTCAATACAACACAATGAATGCAGCTCTGAGTGCTCTGTAAGCTGTAATTAACCCTTTGAGGCCCACAGAGGCATCCACCACCTTACAACACAATGGGGGTTATGTGCTAAGGAATGATAAAGAGGTGATAAAGTGAAGATAAAGTGGAGATGTCTTCTACAGTGATATCACTACTCCATTTCCTATGTTATTCTATAGAGGCCATGCACTAAGATATCCAAAGGTTTAGAAATCTTAGTGCATAGGCTCCACAGAATAACACGGGAACTGGAGAAGTGATATGACTGGAGAAGTCATCGCCACTTTATCAGTTGTTAGTGCTAAACGGGACACACTGGCTAGCTCTAAAACCCTTCTCTGCACCGTTATATCAGGGGTAATGTGGAGCTAACTTGCTGTGCTCGCCGGAGTTGGATATCAGACGTGGGTGCCTGAGTGTTACAGCTTACCTTGGTTTCAGCGTCATCTACAGGCGCGAGGCGTCAAGCATGCAGCAGGCCTCTGTTTTATGTGTTTGCTTCCTGTAGTCCCCTCCTACCTACTTCCTCCCTCTGAGCTGCTCCTCCTACCTACTTCTTGTGGAGGGGTTTTAAGGGCAGACTGAGTCCTGACTCCGTTGCCCTTGTGTTGTTTTTCATAGCAGTTCTATTACCTTGGGCTCTGTGTATGCCCTGGCTAGCCTTCCATACAACCTGGTGCTGACCTGTGGCTCTGACTGACTACCTGAACTGTGGCTTGTCTGACTAGCCCCTCTGGTGCTGACTTGTGGCTCTGTCTGACTATTCTTACGTTTGTTCCTTGTACCTAGCAAACACCCAATCTAGTGCGGACCTGGGGCTCTGGTAGGCTAGCTCCGATACTGACTGCAGGCGTGAGTCAGGTATCCCTTTCCTTATACTGACTGCAGGCGTGAGTCAGGTATCCCTTTCCTTATACTGACTGAAGGCGTGAGTCAGGTATCCATTTCATTATACAGACTGCAGGCGTGAGTCAGTTATCCCTTTCCTTATACTGACTGCAGGCGTGAGTCAGGTGTCCCTTTCCTTATACTGACTGCAGGCGTGAGTCAGGTATCCCTTTCCTTATACTGACTGCAGGCGTGAGTCAAGTATCCCTTTCCTTATACTGACTGCAGGCGTGAGTCAGTTATCCATTTCCTTATATTGACTGCAGGCGTGAGTCAGGTATCCATTTCCTTATACTGACTGCAGGCGTGAGTCAGGTATCCATTTCCTTATACTGACTGCAGGAGTGAGTCAGTTATCCATTTCCTCATACTGACTGCAGGAGTGAGTCAGTTATCCATTTCCTTATACTGACTGCAGGCGTGAGTCAGGTGTCCCTTTCCTTATACTGACTGCAGGCGTGAGTCAGTTATCCCTTTCCTTATACTGACTGCAGGCGTGAGTCAGTTATCCATTTCCTTATACTGACTGCAGGCGTGAGTCAGTTATCCCTTTCCTTATACTGACTGCAGGCATGAGTCAGGTATCCATTTCCTTATACTGACTGCAGGCGTGAGTCAGGTATCCCTTTCCTTATACAGACTGCAGGCGTGAGTCAGGTATCCCGTTCCTTATACTGACTGCAGGCGTGAGTCAGTTATCCCTTTCCTTATACTGACTGCAGGCGTGAGTCAGGTATCCATTTCCTTATACTGACTGCAGGCGTGAGTCAGGTATCCATTTCCTTATACTGACTGCAGGCGTGAGTCAGGTATCCCTTTCCTTATACAGACTGCAGGCGTGAGTCAGGTATCCCGTTCCTTATACTGACTGCAGGCGTGAGTCAGTTATCCCTTTCCTTATACTGACTGCAGGCGTGAGTCAGGTATCCCTTTCCTTATACTGACTGCAGGCGTGAGTCAGGTATCCCTTTCCTTATACTGACTGCAGGCGTGAGTCAGATATCCCTTTCCTTATACTGACTGCAGGCGTGAGTCAGTTATCCCTTTCCTTATACTGACTGCAGGCGTGAGTCAGGTATCCCTTTCCTTATTCTGACTGCAGACGTGAGTCACATATCCCTTTCCTTATACTGACTGCAGGCGTGAGTCAGGTATCCCTTTCCTTATACTGACTGCAGGCGTGAGTCAGTTATCCCTTTCCTTATACTGACTGCAGGCGTGAGTCAGGTATCCCTTTCCTTATTCTGACTGCAGGCGTGAGTCAGTTATCCCTTTCTTTATACTGACTGCAGACGTGAGTCACTTATCCATTTCCTTATACTGACTGCAGACGTGAGTCTGGTATCCCTTTCCTTATACTGACTGCAGGCGTGAGTCAGGTATCCCTTTCCTTATTCTGACTGCAGGCGTGAGTCAGTTATCCCTTTCTTTATACTGAATGCAGACGTGAGTCAGGTATCCCTTTCCTTATATTGACTGCAGGCGTGAGTCAGGTATCCATTTCCTTATACTGACTGCAGGCGTGAGTCAGATATCCCTTTCCTTATACTGACTGCAGGCGTGAGTCAGGTATCCATTTCCTTATACTGACTGCAGGCGTGAGTCAGTTATCCCTTTCCTTATACTGACTGCAGGCGTGAGTCAGTTATCCCTTTCCTTATACTGACTGCAGGCGTGAGTCAGTTATCCCTTTCCTTATACTGACTGCAGGCGTGAGTCAGTTATCCCTTTCCTTATACTGACTGCAGGCGTGAGTCAGTTATCCCTTTCCTTATACTGACTGCAGGCGTGAGTCAGGTATCCATTTCCTTATACTGACTGCAGGCGTGAGTCAGTTATCCCTTTCCTTATACTGACTGCAGGCGTGAGTCAGTTATCCCTTTCCTTATAGTGACTGCAGGCATGAGTCAGATATCCATTTCCTTATACTGACTGCAGGCGTGAGTCAGTTATCCCTTTCCTTATTCTGACTGCAGACGTGAGTCACATATCCCTTTCCTTATACTGACTGCAGGCGTGAGTCAGGTATCCCTTTCCTTATACTGACTGCAGGCGTGAGTCAGTTATCCCTTTCCTTATACTGACTGCAGGCGTGAGTCAGGTACCCCTTTCCTTATACTGACTGCAGGCGTGAGTCAGTTATCCCTTTCCTTATTCTGACTGCAGGCGTGAGTCAGTTATCCCTTTCTTTATACTGACTGCAGGCGTGAGTCAGGTATCCCTTTCCTTATACTGACTGCAGGCGTGAGTCAGTTATCCATTTCCTTATATTGACTGCAGGCGTGAGTCAGTTATCCCTTTCCTTATTCTGACTGCAGGCGTGAGTCAGTTATCCCTTTCTTTATACTGAATGCAGACGTGAGTCAGGTATCCCTTTCCTTATATTGACTGCAGGCGTGAGTCAGGTATCCATTTCCTTATACTGACTGCAGGCGTGAGTCAGGTATCCATTTCCTTATACTGACTGCAGGCGTGAGTCAGATATCCCTTTCCTTATACTGACTGCAGGCGTGAGTCAGTTATCCCTTTCCTTATACTGACTGCAGGAGTGAGTCAGTTATCCCTTTCCTTATACTGACTGCAGGCCTGAGTCAGGTATCCATTTCCTTATACTGACTGCAGGCGTGAGTCAGATATCCCTTTCCTTATACTGACTGCAGGCGTGAGTCAGGTATCCCTTTCCTAATACTGACTGCAGGCGTGAGTCAGATATCCCTTTCCTTATACTGACTGCAGGCGTGAGTCAGTTATCCCTTTCCTTATACTGACTGCAGGCGTGAGTCAGGTATCCCTTTCCTTATACTGACTGCAGGCGTGAGTCAGGTATCCCTTTCCTTATACTGACTGCAGGCGTGAGTCAGGTATCCATTTCCTTATACTGACTGCAGGCGTGAGTCAGGTATCCCTTTCCTTATACTGACTGCAGGCGTGAGTCAGGTATCCATTTCCTTATACTGACTGCAGGCGTGAGTCAGGTATCCCTTTCCTTATACTGACTGCAGGCATGAGTCAGGTATCCATTTCCTTATAGTGACTGCAGGCGTGAGTCAGGTATCCATTTCCTTATACTGACTGCAGGCGTGAGTCAGATATCCCTTTCCTTATACTGACTGCAGGCGTGAGTCAGGTATCCATTTCCTTATACTGACTGCAGGCGTGAGTCAGGTATCCCTTTCCTTATACTGACTGCAGGCATGAGTCAGGTATCCATTTCCTTATAGTGACTGCAGGCGTGAGTCAGGTATCCATTTCCTTATACTGACTGCAGGCGTGAGTCAGGTATCCCTTTCCTTATACTGACTGCAGGCATGAGTCAGGTATCCATTTCCTTATACTGACTGCAGGCGTGAGTCAGGTGTCCCTTTCCTTATACTGACTGCAGGCGTGAGTGAGATATCCATTTCCTTATACTGACTGCAGGCGTGAGTCAGGTATCCCTTTCCTTATACTGACTGCAGGCGTGAGTGAGATATCCATTTCCTTATACTGACTGCAGACGTGAGTCAGGTATCAATTTCCTTATACTGACTGCAGGCGAGAGTCAGATATCACTCCATACTGACTGCACGCGTGAGTACTCTCGCTTCATCGGATCAAGATCTAGTGTTCCTGTTGAGACTACCAATGGCCGAGGCCTAGTCTCCAGCAGAGTGGTCAAGCTTGGCAGCCTACTATTCCTGATAGCAGTGCTTGCTGGCTTATAACCCTCTGCTTGCTACTTGTGTATATAGTGTCCTCTACTTTCCTATTATTAATAAATATTGCATTTAACTATACCGTACTGACTCCTGAACGTTATTGGTAAACCGTGACACTGAGAAGGAGATGATCTGAATCCCCAATATAGATATTTGTATATGTGTGATCTTGGCACTCTTCAAAGATGAAACTGTGGCATAAAAGCAAAATCTTTATTCAAAGATTCAATAAAAAAAAGCAGTTGCAAAGGAGAAAGAAACACAAACTCCTCTCCATCTGACGCGTTTCGCACCTTTTGGTGCTCACTCATAGACAATCTCATTACAATTGTAATGCAAATTTAAAACCTCTTCCCAGAGCACTCAGCTTCCGTAATTGGTTAAAAACAAAAGTGGAGCATCTATACAGTATAACAAATTGTACGTAAACCTGAGCAGGTCAAACTTAGACACAGAGCTATCAATAAGACAAACCTACATGGCTATACTATGTGACTGATGTCCCATTCAGAGGTTAAACCTTTATGAACTCTAGTATCCAGTTTGAATATCCAATATTCCTCTCTACAGGGATATTAAATCCACAATGTTGTCACCACAAATTGGAACATTAACCCATTCAGTCCCAGTAAATGTACTCAAAGACAGTTCTCCATTAAGTCTGTTCAAATATGTCTTGAGATAACTGAACCCTACTGCTTATGTGCACTTTGTGGAGATGCTCACGTAATCCTCCTTAACGACCCTTGACGGTCATAGTACGTCAAGGGTCGATCTGACTGAACGACCCATGACATACTATGACCGTCATGGAGTTCCGGGTTCCCCCCGTGGCTGCACGCCATTCAGGGAGTCTGGAACCGGAAAAAAAAAAAAAAGCTCCGCGGTCCTTAACTCACGTCACAGCGCCAATCAGCCGGTCGTTAAGAGGTTAAGTGGTTGAAATGTACGTCCCACTGTTTTTGGCAACCGACACACGTAACCATATAAATTACTCCCTTGGTGTTACAAATTATAAAGGTTTATCTGTCTTCTGATCAATTATCAGTTTTGAGTAAAGGACTTAATTATGTTCCTTCTACCAACTTTAATGTATTTAATACCCTGTTGGATGCGAATAAGTTTGTTAGACATCTTACACTTAAAAAATACTTCATAAATGTTCCTGTGACACACACACTGAGTGCATGAGAATGGTGACGGAACTATGTCACACTCAGATTTGGGTTTTAGGGACGTGTTCTGTGCACAGTTTGGCTCAATTACAGTGCAAGTTAATGGATATGGATGAAATTACTTGTATCAATAGGTTGGAGACTGGACTAGTCCTTAAAGGGATAGTAATACTTCTTTTTATCTTTATTTTATTTTGTAGGCATTAAAAAAACATGAAGAACGATATAAGTCTTATCTCTCAAACCTTTATGGTTTGAGAGATATTCACAAGCAAAGTATCCCCCCCCGCCCCTTTTACCTAGTGTAAGTCATCTCTTCTCAGATGTGGAATCCAGTCCATAGACCAGACAGATAACAGAAGGGGACAATCTTCTTCCTATGAGAACAATGAAATCCCTGCCCCCCTTGACAAGTTTTTCAGGTTTTTCCCTTATCTTAATTGAAGATTGTCCCTCTCTGCAGTCTACCTGGGCACCTCCCTTCTGATCTGGCTGAGCAGTGTTACATCAGTAAAAGGGGCGGGAGGGGGATACTTTATCATTGAATTACTCTTGTACTACAACTCTGACAGAATTGATATAACACTCTCCAAAGTCCAAATACTATGATGATTAATTAGAGCTGTTTTTATTATGAAACATTACTATCCCTTTAAGTCCAGCTTCTATGTTTTACATTGTAAGGCTCCACAGTTAGAATTGTTTCAAAGGACTGTAGAGAAAGAATTGATTGCTTTTGTCCAGGTGAGTGTCCCATAGAATAATAAAAATACAGGTAATTTGATTTGACATATTATGCACTGAAATTGTAATGTCAAAAAGAAGGCTGACAGTCATTTTAAATCAGAACTTTCATCTTATATAAAGTAGACCTGCAATAATTAAGCAGGTAGCAACTAGCTTTACAATATATCTATTACCTCTCAAATGTAGCCGATTGTACAGTAATCCTTTATCTTAAGAGACCGGAAGCGAGGCTTCAACACAGACATCTTGTCTGCACTCCTTCGCGGACAGTCCCGGTCTCCATTGAGTAGCACTGCAGTGTGCCACAAGGTGACCGGAAGGGACTGACGGACTGCACTAACCTGGCTGTCAGTCTCTGAAGATAAAGGATTTCTTTACAATCGGCTACTTAATAGATGTATATAATTGTATCATCCTAGTGTCCCTCTGTTTAGGAGATCAGACTGTGTGGTGTGTATAGAAGTGTATCACCCTGGTGTCCCTGTGTGTAGGAGATCAGACTGTGTGGTGTGTATATAAGTGTATCACCCTGGTGTCCCTGTGTTTAGGAGATCAGACTGTGTGGTGTGTATATAAGTGTATCACCCTGGTGTCCCTGTGTTTAGGAGATCAGACTGTGTGGTGTGTATAGAAGTGTATCACCCTGGTGTCCTGTGTGTAGGAGATCAGACTGTGTGGTGTGTATATAAGTGTATCACCCTGATGTCCCTGTGTTTAGGAGATCAGACTGTTTGGTGTGTATAGAAGTGTATCACCCTGGTGTCCCTGTGTTTAGGAGATCAGACTGTGTGGTGTGTATATATGTGTATCACCCTGGTGTCCCTGTGTTTAGGAGATCAGTCTGTGTGGTGTGTATATAAGTGTATCACCCTGGTGTCCCTGTGTTTAGGAGATCAGTCTGTGTGGTGTGTATATAAGTGTATCACCCTGGTGTCCCTGTGTTTAGGAGATCAGACTGTTTGGTGTGTATAGAAGTGTATCACCCTGGTGTCCTTGTGTTTAGGAGATCAGACTGTGTGGTGTGTATAGAAGTGTATCACCCTGGTGTCCCTGTGTTTAGGAGATCAGTCTGTGTGGTGTGTATATAAGTGTATCACCCTGGTGTCCCTGTGTTTAGGAGATCAGACTGTTTGGTGTGTATAGAAGTGTATCACCCTGGTGTCCTTGTGTTTAGGAGATCAGACTGTGTGGTGTGTATAGAAGTGTATCACCCTGGTGTCCCTGTGTTTAGGAGATCAGACTGTGTGGTGTGTATAGAAGTGTATCACCCTGGTGTCCCTGTGTTTAGGTGATCAGACTGTGTGGTGTGTATATAAGTGTATCACTCTGGTGTCCCTGTGTTTAGGAGATCAGACTGTGTGGTGTGTATATAAGTGTATCACCCTGGTGTCCCTGTGTTTAGGAGATCAGACTGTGTGGTGTGTATATAAGTGTATCACCCTGGTGTCCCTGTGTTTAGGAGATCAGACTGTGTGGTGTGTATAGAAGTGTATCACCCTGGTGTCCCTGTGTTTAGGAGATCAGACTGTGTGGTGTGTATAGAAGTGTATCACCCTGGTGTCCCTGTGTTTAGGAGATCAGACTGTGTAGTGTGTATAGAAGTGTATCACCCTGATGTCCATGTGTTTAGGAGATCAGACTGTGTGGTGTGTATATAAGTGTATCACCCTGGTGTTCCTGTGTTTAGGAGATCAGACTGTGTGGTGTGTATATAAGTGTATCACCCTGGTGTCCCTGTGTTTAGGAGATCAGACTGTGTGGTGTATATATAAGTGTATCACCCTGGTGTCCCTGTGTTTAGGAGATCAGACTGTGTGGTGTGTATATAAGTGTATCACCCTGGTGTCCCTGTGTTTAGGAGATCAGTCTGTGTGGTGTGTGTATATAAGTGTATCATCCTAGTGTCCCTCTGTTTAGGAGATCAGACTGTGTGGTGTGTATATAAGTGTATCACCCTGGTGTCCCTGTGTTTAGGAGATCAGACTGTGTGGTGTGTATGTAAGTGTATCACTCTGGTGTCCCTGTGTTTAGGAGATCAGACTGTGTGGTGTGTATATAAGTGTATCACCCTGGTGTCCCTGTGTTTAGGAGATCAGACTGTGTGGTGTGTATATAAGTGTATCTCCCGGTGTCCCTCTGTTTAGGAGATCAGACTGTGTGGTGTGTATGTAAGTGTATCACCCTGGTGTCCCTGTGTTTAGGAGATCAGACTGTGTGGTGTGTATATAAGTATATCACCCTGGGGTCCCTGTGTTTAGGAGATCAGACTGTGTGATGTGTATATAAGTATATCACCCTGGTGTCCCTGTGTTTAGGAGATCAGACTGTGTGGTGTGTATATAATTGTATCATCCTAGTGTCCCTCTGTTTAGGAGATCAGACTGTGTGGTGTATATAGAAGTGTATCACCCTGGTGTCCCTGTGTTTAGGAGATCAGACTGTGTGGTGTGTATATAAGTGTATCACCCTGGTGTCCCTGTGTTTAGGAGATCAGACTGTGTGGTGTGTATATAAGTGTATCACCCTGGTGTCCCTGTGTTTAGGAGATCAGACTGTGTGGTGTGTATATAAGTGTATCACCCTGGTGTCCCTGTGTTTAGGAGATCAGACTGTGTGGTGTGTATATAAGTGTATCACCCTGGTGTCCCTGTGTTTAGGAGATCACACTGTGTGGTGTGTATAGACGTGTATCACCCTGGTGTCACTGTGTTTAGGAGATCAGACTGTGTGGTGTGTATAGAAGTGTATCACGCTGGTGTCCCTGTGTTTAGGAGATCAGACTGTGTGGTGTGTATATAATTGTATCACCTTGGTGTCCCTGTGTTTAGGAGATCAGACTGTGTGGTGTGTATAGAAGTGTATCACCCTGGTGTCCCTGTGTTTAGGAGATCAGACTGTGTGGTGTGTATATAAGTGTATCACCCTGGTGTCCCTGTGTTTAGGAGATCAGACTGTGTGGTGTGTATAGAAGTGTATCACCCTGGTGTCCCTGTGTTTAGGAGATCAGACTGTGTGGTGTGTATAGAAGTGTATCACCCTGGTGTCCCTGTGTGTAGGAGATCAGACTGTGTGGTGTGTATATAAGTGTATCACCCTGGTGTCCCTGTATTTAGGAGATCAGACTGTGTGGTGTGTATATAAATGTATCACCCTGGTGTCCCTGTGTTTAGGAGATCAGACTGTGTGGTGTGTATATAAGTGTATCACCCTGGTGTCCCTGTGTTTAGGAGATCAGACTGTGTGGTGTGTATAGAAGTGTATCACCCTGGTGTTCCTGTGTTTAGGAGATCAGACTGTGTGGTGTGTATATAAGTGTATCACCCTGGTGTCCCTGTGTTTAGGAGATCAGACTGTGGTGTGTATATAATTGTATCATCCTAGTGTCCCTCTGTTTAGGAGATCAGACTGTGTGGTGTATATAGAAGTGTATCACCCTGATGTCCCTGTGTTTAGGAGATCAGACTGTGTGGTGTGTATAGACGTGTATCACCCTGGTGTCACTGTGTTTAGGAGATCAGACTGTGTGGTGTGTATAGAAGTGTATCACCCTGGTGTCCCTGTGTTTAGGAGATCAGACTGTGTGGTGTGTATATAAGTGTATCACCCTGGTGTCCCTGTATTTAGGAGATCAGACTGTGTGGTGTGTATATAAATGTATCACCCTGGTGTCCCTGTGTTTAGGAGATCAGACTGTGTGGTGTGTATATAAGTGTATCACCCTGGTGTCCCTGTGTTTAGGAGATCAGACTGTGTGGTGTGTATATAAGTGTATCACCCTGGTGTCCCTGTGTTTAGGAGATCAGACTGTGTGGTGTGTATATAAGTGTATCACCCTGGTGTCCCTGTGTTTAGGAGATCAGACTGTGTGGTGTGTATAGAAGTGTATCACCCTGGTGTCCCTGTGTTTAGGAGATCAGACTGTGTGGTGTGTATATAAATGTATCACCCTGGTGTCCCTGTGTTTAGGAGATCAGACTGTGTGGTGTGTATATAAGTGTATCACCCTGGTGTCCCTGTGTTTAGGAGATCAGACTGTGTGGTGTGTATATAAGTGTATCACCGTGGTGTCCCTGTGTTTAGGAGATCAGACTGTGTGGTGTGTATATAAGTGTATCACCCTGGTGTCCCTGTGTGTAGGAGATCAGACTGTGTGGTGTGTATATGTGTATCACCCTGATGTCCCTGTGTTTAGGAGATCAGACTGTGTGGTGTGTATATAAATGTATCACCCTGGTGTCCCTGTGTTTAGGAGATCAGACAGTGTGGTGTGTGTATATAAGTGTATCACCCTGATGTCCCTGTGTTTAGGAGATCAGACTGTGTGGTGTGTATATAAGTGTATCACCCTGGTGTCCCTGTGTTTAGGAGATCAGACTGTGTGGTGTGTATATAAGTGTATCACCCTGGTGTCCCTGTGTTTAGGAGATCAGACAGTGTGGTGTGTATAGAAGTGTATCACCCTGGTGTCCCTGTGTTTAGGAGATCAGACTGTGTGGTGTGTATAGACGTGTATCACCGTGGTGTCCCTGTGTTTAGGAGATCAGACAGTGTGGTGTGTATAGAAGTGTATCACCCTGGTGTCCCTGTGTTTAGGAGATCAGACTGTGTGGTGTGTATATAAGTGTATCACCCTGGTGTCCTGTGTTTAGGAGATCAGACTGTGTGGTGTGTATATAAGTGTATCACCCTGGTGTCCCAGTGTTTAGGAGATCAGACTGTGTGGTGTGTATATAAGTGTATCACCGTGGTGTCCCTGTGTTTAGGAGATCAGACTGTGTGGTGTGTATATAAGTGTATCACCCTGGTGTCCCTGTGTTTAGGAGATCAGACTGTGTGGTGTGTATAGAAGTGTATCACTCTGGTGTCCCTGTGTTTAGGAGATCAGACTGTGTGGTGTGTATAGAAGTGTATCACCCTGGTGTCCCTGTGTTTAGGAGATCAGACTGTGTGGTGTGTATAGAAGTGTATCACCCTGGTGTCCCTGTGTTTAGGAGATCAGACTGTGTGGTGTGTATATAAGTGTATCACTCTGGTGTCCCTGTGTTTAGGAGATCAGACTGTGTGGTGTGTATAGAAGTGTATCACCCTGGTGTCCCTGTGTTTAGGAGATCAGACTGTGTGGTGTGTATATAAGTGTATCACTCTGGTGTCCCTGTGTTTAGGAGATCAGACTGTGTGGTGTGTATATAAGTGTATCACTCTGGTGTCCCTGTGTTTAGGAGATCAGACTGTGTGGTGTGTATGTAAGTGTATCACCCTGGTGTCTCTGTGTTTAGGAGATCAGACTGTGTGGTGTGTATATAAGTGTATCACCCTGGTGTCCCTGTGTTTAGGAGATCAGACTGTGTGGTGTGTATATAAGTGTATCACCCTGGTGTCCCTGTGTTTAGGAGATCAGACTGTGTGGTGTGTATATAACTGTATCACCCTGGTGTCCCTGTGTTTAGTAGATCAGACTGTGTGGTGTGTATATAAGTGTATCACCCTGGTGTCCCTGTGTTTAGGAGATCAGACTGTGCGGTGTGTATATAAGTGTATCACCCTGGTGTCAATGTGTTTAGGAGATCAGACTGTGTGGTGTGTATAGAAGTGTATCACCCTGGTGTTCCTGTGTTTAGTAGATCAGACTGTGTGATGTGTATATAAGTGTATCACCCTGATGTCCCTGTGTTTAGGAGATCAGACTGTGTGGTGTGTGTATATAAGTGTTTCACCCTGGTGTCCCTGTATTTAGGAGATCAGACTGTGTGGTGTGTATAGAAGTGTATCACCCTGGTGTCCCTGTGTTTAGTAGATCAGACTGTGTGATGTGTATATAAGTGTTTCACCCTGGTGTCCCTGTGTTTAGGTGATCAGACTGTGTGGTGTGTATAGAAGTGTATCACCCTGGTGTCCCTGTGTTTAGGAGATCAGACTGTGATGTGTGTATAGAAGTGTATCACCCTGGTGTCCCTGTGTTTAGGAGATCAGACTGTGTGGTGTGTATGTAAGTGTATCACCCTGGTGTCCCTGTGTTTAGGAGATCAGACTGTGTGCTGTGTATGTAAGTGTATCACCATGGTGTCCCTGTGTTTAGGAGATCAGACTATGTGGTGTGTATATAAGTGTATCACCCCGGTGTCCCTGTGTTTAGGAGATCAGACTGTGTGGTGTGTATATAAGTGTATCACCCTGGTATCCCTGAGTTTAGGAGATCAGACTGTGGTGTGTATAGAAGTGTATCACCCTGGTGTCCCTGTGTTTAGGAGATCAGACTGTGTGGTGTGTATATAAGTGTATCACCCTGGTGTCCCTGTGCTTAGGAGACCAGACTGTGTGGTGTGTGTATAAGTGTATCACCCTGGTGTCCCTGTGTTTAGGAGATCAGACTGTGTGGCATGTATAGAAGTGTTTCACCCTGGTGTCCCTGTGTGTAGGAGATCAGACTGTGTGGTGTGTATATAAGTGTATCACCCTGGTGTCCCTGTGTTTAGGAGATCAGACTGTGTGGTGTGTATAGAAGTGTATCACCCTGGTGTCCCTGTGTTTAGGAGATCAGACTGTGTGGTGTGTATAGAAGTGTATCACCCTGGTGTCCCTGTGTGTAGGAGATTAGACTGTGTGGTGTGTATGTAAGTGTATCACCCTGGTGTCCCTGTGTTTAGGAGATCAGACTGTGTGGTGTGTATATAAGTGTATCACCCTGGTGTCCCTGTGTTTAGGAGATCAGACTGTGTGGTGTGTATATAAGTGTATCACCCTGTTGTCCCTGTGTTTAGGAGATCAGACTGTGTGGTGTGTATATAAGTGTATCACCCTGGTGTTCCTGTGTTTAGGAGATCAGACTGTGTGGTGTGTATAGAAGTGTATCACCCTGGTGTTCCTGTGTTTAGGAGATCAGACTGTGTGGTGTGTATATAAGTGTATCACCCTGGTGTCCCTGTGTGTAGGAGATCAGACTGTGTGGTGTGTATAGAAGTGTATCACACTGGTGTTCCTGTGTGTAGGAGATCAGACTGTGTGGTGTGTATAGAAGTGTATCACACTGGTGTCCCTGTGTTTAGGAGATCAGACTGTGTGGTGGGTATATAAGTGTATCACCCTGGTGTCCCTGTGTTTAGGAGATCAGACTGTGTGGTGTGTATATAAGTGTATCACCCTGGTGTCTCTGTGTGTAGGAGATCAGACTGTGTGGTATGTATATCAGTGTATCACCACGGTGTCCCTGTGTTTAGGAGATCAGACTGTGTGGTGTGTATAGAAGTGTATCACCCTGGTGTCCCTGTGTTTAGTGTATCACCCTGGTGTCCCTGTGTTTAGGAGATCATACTGCATGGTGTGTATATGTGTATCTCCCTGGTATCCCTGTATTTAGGAGATCAGACTGTGTGTGTGTGTGTGTATGTCTTAAAACTTACTTGTATGGCACCTTTCGTTATCATCACACATATTTGTGCATTGCCGGACTGACTCACACGCGGCGCAATGTACTTATATACAGGCTAAACAGCAGTTATCGTTTCCCTCCCCAAGCCCTCCTACACCAGCCTCCAGCTCACCCCTAACCAACCACTGTCTCAGATCTATAACTATCGTGGCCATTTCAGATCCTTGACACACATAGTGCTCCTTCTTTTAAAGCGGAGTGTCCCAAAGTTGTTAACCCTTTCAATGCAACAGGGGTACACAACGCATTGCAAAGCAATGCATACCCACTACCAGGGGTGGATTGTAGGGAAATACCAGCCCGTGCATTTTTTTTTTTTTTTAAGCAGCCCACTAGCTGCACCGACGGCCCTATCAATGCCTCCTTGTGTGGCATGGGAGAGCAGGTAGGCACTGACACTCAAAAAGTTAACAAGGAAAGCGAAGGATGTCACAGAGTGTTCCTGTGGCACCCAGACCTCTCCTTCAAAATATTGTGGGACAGTGAGGCGAGATCCTCTGATCTCCCCCACCAGCCCATGATCTAGTGGCCCACCGGAGGATGCCCGATCCCCCGATAGGACAATCCACCCATGCCCACTACCACTCTGTGGGACATCCCTAGCCTATAAAGGTCCTGACAGCCCACTCAGTGTACAGTCAGCCTGTAGGTGAATGGACCACTCCAGCCTAATCTTACCAGCTCCCTCCTCAGCCAGGACAGATCACTGAGGCACCCTGTACCCCTGACCACCTGGCAGCTTCTGCTACTCAGAGGCTCCATGAGCCCTTTTATTGTTCAAAAGGGGCGTGCAAAGCATTGAGACTCAACATATTGCACGCCCCTTTGGTTCTCCAAGGGTTAACCTTTGAGCTCCAGAGAGGTATCCAACGTGATACCGCTTTGGCATTTAAAGGGTTAATATGATCTGGTGCAATAGGCTTAATTTGCATTACGTAGTCCAACTAGCAACTGTCATGTCCACCTCCATGGATGTGACATCCAGTACTGCTCAAAGATGTTATCTCTCGAACAAAGCAATAAAGGAGCAATTCACAGGGGCCATTTGGGTTTTCTGGCCATGGTAGAAGTTATTATTAGGAGGTGTTATTTAAAGGGATAGTAATAGTTAAAATGTAAAAAAAATATGTTGTAGGGGTTATCCCTCTGAGTAAAACAAGAGTACTCCCACTGCTGAAAGGTGTTTCATTCAAAGGTTATTCATTTTCAAAGTTGAATTTTTTAGGTGCAATATCACAGTAGCCTGAAATTGTACAGTGGCGCTGTTGTTACACGATCCTATGGACAGCTCTGGTCCCGGGACCATAAATCTCCATAGGATGGTGTAGCAACAGCGCCACTGTACAATTTCAGGCCACTGTGATATTGCACCTAAAAAATGCAACTCTGAAAATTAATAACTTTTGAATGAAACACCTTTCAGCAGTGGGAGTACCCTTGTTTTACTCAGGGGGATAACCCCTAAAACATATATTTTTTTACAATTTAAGTATTACTATCCCTTTAATTCCCCTCTATAACATTATAGCCATAGCCTTATACGGACATATACATCCAGATCACACTGGGACTCAGGAAGGATTAATGCATTTAGCATGGCAGGTCCCATTCTTATAGGTGAAGTAGTCTAGCAATAAGTGATGGACTGACTGTAGTTCAGATGCACTAAGGTGTGACACAGAGGAGATAATGAGATCGCTTCTCCATTGTGAGGAACTCTCCATGTCCCTCTGTGATCCTATGGGACCAATGCACTAAGAGTCCTACAGAACATTGGACCCATATAATTACATACGTCCCAACGTTTCAGATGCCAAAGAGGGACACTTGTGTTTTAGGGGGTGTAGCTAGTAGGCAGGGCATTACCAAGTATTTTTAGGTTATTTTGTGACCTATTGACACCTCTTTCTGTAACTGAATAAATGATTTGGAACAAGAACAAAGTGTTTTAATCACACAGACTAATTTATATACACATATACTGAAATATACACAAAGATATGAGTTTTATTGCTGTGGAACAATTTAATACACTAACATACACACCACACAGTCTGATCTCCTAAAGAAGAGGGACATCAGGGTGGGAAAATGGGACACTTGGGAGGTATATATAATTATATAGGACTTCGGAGGATGTATAACACTGGAGACTTCATCTCCTCCTCCTCACACTTCAGTGCACATCCCATAATAAACAGACCTCCCCTCCAATACAGCATTAGAGCTGTGCGCGCCCCCGTTCCCTCCCTCCTCACTTCCCGCGCTGGTCGCCTTAGTCCGGCGCTACTTCCTGGATGCAGTGCTGCCTGCTGCCTGTAGGAGTCCTCCCCTGCCCCGCGGTGCGCGCTCCCGCCCCCTCCTCGGTTCCATTAGCACAGAGCTGCATCCTAAAGGCAATGCTCCCTGTGTCCTGTAGGAGTCCCCTGCCGGACTCATGTACATGTCTCTGTTCCATGGGCACAACGCCGATTCCTAATACAGTTTCTATTAGGTCCTGCAGATGTCTTCACACCAGAGTGGCGTACGCTCTCTCCCTCCTCAGCACCCGCTCGCAGTGTCCTGTAGATGTCGCTGTTCCATTGACACGGCGCTTCTTCTCTTGTGTCCTCACCTCCAACGCTATGCGCGCTCCCGCCTCAATATCTTTTCTTGGTCTCCTGTAGGTGTCGCTGTTCCATTGACATAGGTCCCCTTGGGTCCAGCAGTTGAATTCCACTAAAGCGGTGTGCGCGCTCCCGCCTCACTTCGCGCTCTGGTGCCCGGGCCGCGTCCTTAGTAACGCTGAGGCCTGGAGGTTGTTCCTGGGCAGGGGGCCGGGGCAGCGGTTGTCTAGCAGCCTGTGAGTGCGCATGTGCAGAGTACAGAGCCGGACACAGAATGGAAGAGGCGGCTGGAGGAGCGGAGACCCCTGGAGAGTTGGCTGTGAGTGACCCTGTCTGTATATAGGGGTCATGGGAATTGCAGTCCACAAGTTTTTGGGGGAGTATCTACACCTGTATATCTAAAATGGTGCTGGGGATAATGGGGCCATTAGTCCAGCACCAGCTGGAGGGGCACGATTTGCTCGTTCTTGTTGATAGTTGTAGTCCAGCAATAGCTTCAGGGCCACAGGTTGCCTTGCTGCCATTTGTAGTCCAGCAATAGCTGCAGGGCCACAGGTTGTCTTGTCTTGACTTAATGACATTTGTAGCTGGGGAGCAACATGTTGTCCTGCCTTGATGACATTTGTAGCCCAGCAATAGCTGGAGGGCCACAAGTTGCACTGTCTTGTTGACAGTCATAGTCCAGGAACAGCTGCAGGGCCACAGGTTGTCTTGTCTTGACTTAATGACATTTGTAGCTGGGGAGCAACATGTTGTCCTGTCTTGATGACATTTATAGCCCAGCAATAGCTGGAGGGCCACAAGTTGCACTGTCTTGTTGACAGTCATAGTCCAGGAAGAGCTGCAGGGCCACAGGTTGCTATGTTCAGATGGATATTGTATTCAAACAACATATGGGGGCCACAGGTTGCAAGGCCCAGATTAAAATTGTAGATTTATAGCTGGAGGGCCACTCTTTGCCCTGATGGAAATTGTTGTCCATCAACAACTTTAGGGTCCATGGTGTGTGCTTCTGTGTAACTCTTTAAGGACCAGAGGGGTGTGTAAAGTATTGCTTTGCAATGTGTTGCACGCCTCTGGTCTTGAACCCTTTAATGTCCAGAGATTTGGCCGAGCTATTGCAAATCAATGTGTTGCAGGGACCTGCCTGATCCTTAAAGGGTTAAAGCAGTGGTTCTTAGTCTTGTTTTGCCCAAGGCACCCCTAATACGTAATCTGGAATTTTCAGGGCACTCTAACATCTTTTAGGTAATTCACCACGGATATAATGAAGGGTTAATTTGATTATTTACAAGTTTACTGTCCACAAATAAACACTTGAAACTCAACATTCACATAGCAGCAATAGTAGATGAGGCTGAAAAAAGACATGTGTCCATCAAGTCCAGCCCATGCCAAAAACACCTCTACTGATCCAGAGGAAGGCAAAAAAAGCCCTCTGGAGCCATTTCCAATCTAGCCCCAAGTGTGTGTGGGGGGGGGATGTATTCCTTCCTGACTCCAATTAGTAGTCAGTTAGTTCCCAGGATCAATATCCTATCTGCTTTGAAGCCAGCTGTCATAATTTTCAGTATTGTTCTGTGTTAGATAGGCATCCATTGCCTTTTTGAAAGCAGTTGCATTATCTGCAAACACAACATCCCGAGGGAAATAATTCCATAACCTTACCGCCCTTACTTTAAAGAATCCCTACCTTTGTTTTAGTTGAAAACGCCTTTACTCTAGTCTTAATGGATGACCTCTGTTCTTAGCTTTTTGCATAAATAATTAATTGGATAGTTCTTTGTATTGTCCTTGTATTCTTAACGTAGTGTTAAAAGAAAAATATAGGCACCCAGACCTGGTGTCCAAGGCACGCCAATGTGAACTGGCACTCTGATTAACCCATTGCATGCCAGAGGTAGATTCAGTCCATTGCTTTGCAATGCATTGGATACACCTCTGACACTCAAAGGGTTAAGAACCACTGGGCAAAAGGGTTGTCTAAAAGATTTTCTTTGGAATATTGCCCACAAGCAGCTGGTGGGCCACAGGTTGTCCACTCTTGTATAACTAAAAGGTACTGACAATAATGGGAGTCTTAGACCAGCAGCAACTGGTGAACCTCAAGTTGACAAAGCCTGATAGAAATTGTAGTCCAGCAACAGCTGAAGGGCTAAATGGTTGCCCTCTCCTGTATAAAAGGCTAATGGTTATATCATTCCTACAGCCACTGGATGGCCACAGGTTTCTGCCTCAATGAAAATTGTAATCCAACAGCAGCTGGTGAGCCACATGTTTCCTTGCCTTGGTTTATGCAGATATACGCAGAAACACATGCACAGGCACACAATGCTGTGCATGTAGATCTGTATATAATATAATACTAGTTGAACAGCCCGTTACACGGGCCACAGTGTCACACGCAGAGGAGGCTGCCGCGCCGCAGCTCATACAGAGCTGGACGCTCCTTCGGAGCGCCCAGCTCTGTATTAGCCGCGGTGCGGGCAGTCTCTACTGCGCATGACTGCAGCACGTGCAGCAGTGTGTACTGCGCATGTCGGGTGTTACACACGATTTAGCGAATTATTATATAGGATATACACACACTACCGGTCAACAGTTTTAGAACACTTCAATTTTTGCAACTTTTAGTTATTGTCATATAACTTGGCAAAAACACTAGAAAAACATGTAAACATTGGGTATTACTAAACTCAAGAAAAATATTATAATCTATTTAGCAGGTTTTTATTTCAGTGTTTGTAGGTGTGTAAAAGATTATTTGTGTAAAAGCTAAAAAAAAAAGTGCTTTTCTTAAATTATTTTCATCATATTTTATAATTTATTTTTTATAGTAAATTATATGATGTAATGAAAATAATGGTATCTTTAGAAAGCCCATCTTATGGTAATAAACCAGTATATAATATATGTGGGTACATTAAATGAGTAGGAGGGAAATTACAGCTAAACACAAACACAGTAGAAGTGTTAAAACAGCCATTGTCCAGAAAGACAAAAAATGTTCCAAACCCCCGGTCCTTAAAGGGTTAAACAAAATGATTCAGCATCACTTGCTCCTGATGAAAATGTGGTTTACACATTGCTGACATCTTTCAAGTAAAAGTTCATAAAAATTTCTGAGCGTGGTTACTTGTTTTTTTCTGACTTCTGTATATTGATCCCTATGAGTACTTGCATCCAGGTGGTATTTTGTAAGGTGAGAGTGCTTCCCAACTGGTGTGTTTATATCCTATATAATAATTCGCTAAAATGTGTGTAACGACGCAGTCATATCGACTGCTGTGAGTGCTGCAGTCATGCGCAGTAGAGACTGCCCGCACCGCGGCTGATACTGAGCGTCCAGCTCTGTATCAGTCATGGTGCGGGCAGTCTCTGTTGTGCATGACTGCCCCGCGACCAGCTGGCAGTGGCTCTGTGGCCCGTGTAACGGGCTCTGCAACCTCAGCTGGTGGCCAGATCCTCTCTTGTCATTGGCCGCGCTGCAGTCATGCGCAATACTGACTGCCCAAAAATTCCGCGGCTGATACCATAGTCCTCTCTGCGCAAATTCCTGGGACCAAGCGGCCTCAGGAAAGTGAGCAGAGAGGACTCTGGTGTGAATTCGGAGCGCCCTGCCCCGTATCAGCTGCGTCATGGGCAGTCTCTACTGTGTATGATGGCTTCTGACAAACATCCTTAGCGAATTACATAGGATATATATATATATATATATATATATATATATATATATATATATATAATATATAATATAATCTTAAGTACACCCTATTCCATGGTCGTATTTGGTAAAAAAAAAAAAAGAAGAAAACATTTTTGAGACCTAAAATTTAGTCTTGTATAAGGTGTCTGGGCACACAGACGTCGATTACCAAGGCAATCTTGATAGGTGTCTGAGAAGTGATAGTGCAGGATTGTCTGTAAATGGACCAAGAAGATAACTTTTCTGAACAAAAGCAGTATTTACTAATCTCAATAAATTAGCTGCTCTACATCCAGTCTCTAATTACAGTTTCTACAAACAAAATTAACCAAATGCTGCCTGAATAAGGCAGTCTATACATACGTTAAATGAAGAAAGTTTTGGATTCGACTAAAATACAGTAGGTTGCTAGCTTTTATTACATGATAATTTAAAGTGGATCTATCACCTCTTTAAAAGTTATCCTCATTATTTAGAGCATTTAATGAATAAGCTTAAAGGGATAGTAATACTTCATTTTAACTTTATTTTATTTTGTAGGCATTAAAAAAACATGAAGAATGATATAAGTCTTATCTCTGAAACCTTTATGGTTTAAGAGATATTCACAAACAAAGCTTCCCCCCACTGTTCAACCAGATCAGAAGGGAGATGCCCAGGTAGACTGCAGAGAGGGACAATCTTCAATTAAGATAATGGAAAAAGCTGAAAAACTTGTCAAGGGGGGAAGGGCTTTCATTGTTTTCATACAAAGAAAATTGTCCCCTTCTGTTATCTGTACTGTCATACAACCAGACTCACATCTGAGAAGAGATGGCTTACATTAGGTAAAAGGGGCGGGGAGGGGAACTTTGCTTGTGAATATCTCATAAACCATAAAGGTTTGAGAGATAAGACTTATATCATTCTTCATGTTTTTTTAATGCCTACAAAATAAAATAAAGTTAAAACGAAGTGTTACTATCCCTTTAAAACAATATTTAAAAAAAAAAAAGTTACTTGAACGAAAATTAAAGATTAAAGTGTGTCCTGTACCCTACTTCCGGGCAGACTGCTCTTGCCGCAGATTGCCACATTGCCTCTGCTCCCCTCCCACTACCCAGCATCCTCCGATGATGGACGCTATCTCTCTCTAAGCTGGAGCGATCTCATTGGCTAGATATCGGTCTCTGCCAATGAGATCGCTCCAGCTTAGAGAGAGAAACCTTCTGTCATCGGAGGATGCTTGGTAGAGGGGTGGGAGTCGAGGCAGAGCGGCAAGAGCAGTCTACCCGGAAGTAGGGCACAGGACACACTTTAATCTTTAATTTTTGCGCAAATAACAATGTTTTCTTTTTTGTTTGTTTTTTTTTTATAAAAAATAAAATATTTTTAAGCTTATTCGTTAAATGCTCTAAATAATGAGCATAACTTTTAAAGGGGTGATAGATCCACTTTAAAATGATATAATCCAACTTAATTTTAGATGTTACTGTCCTTTTACTGGATAGAGACAGGACATCGGCTTTCCAGCCTGATCCATACCTGTTTGTTTTTGTGTGAAATCAGATTCCTAAGAAAATAATGTCCTCATTTGCCTGGAAATATAAAGACTTTGGGTGCATCTGACGGTCTGGTTACCTGGGTACTTTGGTGCACGGTTCATCTCACAGCATCACGTTTGTTACCTGCTAATTGGCCTGTTGGGAATTGGAGCTGGTATCTGTTATCGTCTACTGGGGCCTCGATTATTTTTAACCCCTTTTAAAGAGCAGAGGGGAGAGCAAAGCGATGAATTGAGAGTTAAAGTAACATGAAAACCTCCTGATACTAAACCTCCACTTTCCTTAACCCTTTGAGTGCCGGGGGGGGGGGGTAAGCAACGCATTGCAGAGCCGAATTTCATGACAGTCCTGGCATGTCACTTGTCGCTAAGTGGTTAAAGTGACAGTCAACCTCCTTTTTGAATTTGAATATTCTGCACATATATAATATATAGCCTTATGCCATATTTTATTATACTACAATTAATAATATTAGTAATTATTATTATTGTTTTTTTAATCTTTAACTTTTTGTTTTTACAGTTATGTTCCTGAGAGGGAGCTGTCTCAGTGTGTTTATATTTGGCTTTTTTTAGCCCCCCCCCCCCCCCCCAATGCTAGGGAGGGAGCGAGGGCCCCACAATGCATCGGAGACCTCGCTACAATTTAAGGTGTTAGAAGTCCCATTAAAATCAATGGCCATTTTTATCTGTTCCGTTTACTTGGGAATTTCTTTTGTCTTCCTACAAATGGCCTTAAAGGGATAGTAATACTTTTATTACTATCCCTCATATTGTAGGTATTTGCAAAATAAGTTAATAGCCCCCAGGTTCATCTCTCAGACCTTTATGGTTTGAGAGATAACCGAAGGCAAAGTTCCCCCTCTCTCCCCCTTCCCTGAAGTCAGCGTTGTACTGACTGCAGGGGAAGTCTGTTGTACGACAGGCTTGCGGCTCTGCAGCTGAGCCGAGATTGAGTTAGTGACAAAGAATTATTTCACTGAAACGGTCTTCTACATGTGCTTGGTTTGCAGTGTGATTGGTTTGCAAGCACATGGAGAAGACTGTTTCAGTGAAATAATTCTTTGTCACTAACGCGATTGCGGCTCTGCTGCAGAGCCGCATGATGAAAGTCAGACCTGATATCCCTGCAGTCAGCACAATACTGACTTCAGGGAGGGGGGAACTTTGCCTTCGGTTATCTCTCAAACCATAAACCATACAATATGAGGGATGGTAATAATAAAGTATTACTATCCCTTTAAATCAGGGGCCGGTATTTATTGTGTTCTGACGGCCTTTAACTGAAATCCACCCTTTCTGTGTTCTTTTCAGCCCATCGCCACTACTCCTCCGATATCCCGATTTAATCGCCCAGATGAAGCTCTAAGTCAGAGTAGCAGCCCTGGAACCCACAGGTCCAGTGCCAGCGGCACCTCACTGGGCGAAGCCATTCGTCTGGCAGCGAATCAGGTACTGGGTGCTTCTACAATTTAAAATGGACCTGTCACCTTGAATTTTCTTAACATATTTGAAAACCTCATTCAGAACTGCCCTTGTGTATCTCTAAAATGTATTAATTTATTTAGAAAATGTTTCACCAGGAAGAATACATTGAGATTACTCTCGTTTTCAAGTATGTCCTGGAGTTTACAGTAAAAAGTTACATATTTACACAAATAGAGAAACATTACATATATACATACTAAAAAAATATACACGGTTGCATATTGTTTTCAGATATAAATAAACAGTTATTTTTAATGATTTTAGACTGTTGCAAGATCTAATTTTTTCAGGCAGGTTATTCCAGACTTTTGGAGTTCTGAAGGAGAAGGCAGATCAATCGGCCACTTTCTTGTATTGTGGAATAGTCAGGAAGTTGTTAGCAGTGAAGTGGAGGTTATAGTTAATATGGAGATCTGGAGTGATCATACTGCTCAGGTAGTGTGGAATAGTCAGTGAGTTGTTAGTAGTGGAGGTTGTAGTTAGTATGGAGATCTGGAGTGATCATACTGCTCAGGTAGTGTGGAATAGTCAGTGAGTTGTTAGCAGTGGAGGTTATAGTTAGTATGGAGATCTGGAGTGATCATACTGCTCAGGTAGTGTGGAATAGTCAGTGAGTTGTTAGTAGTGGAGGTTATAGTTAGTATGGAGATCTGGAATGATCATACTGCTCAGGTAGTGTGGAATAGTCAGTGAGTTGTTAGTAGTGGAGGTTATAGTTAGTATGGAGATCTGGAGTGATCATACTGCTCAGGTAGTGTGGAATAGTCAGTGAGTTGTTAGCAGTGGAGGTTATAGTTAGTATGGAGATCTGGAGTGATCATACTGCTCAGGTAGTGTGGAATAGTCAGTGAGTTGTTAGTAGTGGAGGTTATAGTTAGTATGGAGATCTGGAATGATCATACTGCTCAGGTAGTGTGGAATAGTCAGTGAGTTGTTAGTAGTGGAGTGGAGGTTATAGTTAGTAAGGAGATCTGGAGTGATCATACTGCTCAGGTAGTGTGGAATAGTCAGTGAGTTGTTAGCAGTGGAGGTTATAGTTAGTATGGAGATCTGGAGTGATCATACTGTTCAGGTAGTGTGGAATAGTCAGTGAGTTGTTAGTAGTGGAGTTTATAGTTAGTATGGAGATCTGGAGTGATCATACTGCTCAGGTAGTGTGGAATAGTCAGTGAGTTGTTAGTAGTGGAGGTTATAGTTAGTATGGAGATCTGGAGTGATCATACTGTTCAGGTAGTGTGGAATAGTCAGTGAGTTGTTAGTAGTGGAGGTTATAGTTAGTATGGAGATCTGGAGTGATCATACTGTTCAGGTAGTGTGGCGTAGTCAGTGAGTTGTTAGCAATGGAGCGGAGGTTATAGTTAGTATGGAGAGCTGGAGTGATCATACTGCTCAGGTAGTGTGGAATAGTCAGTGAGTTGTTAGCAGTGGAGGTTATAGTTAGTATGGAGATCTGGAGTGATCATACTGCTCAGGTGGTGTGGAATAGTCAGTGAGTTGTTAGTAGTGGAGGTTATAGTTAGTATGGAGAGCTGGAGTGATCATACTGCTCAGGTAGTGTGGAATAGTCAGTGAGTTGTTAGTAGTGGAGGTTATAGTTAGTATGGAGATCTGGAGTGATCATACTGCTCAGGTAGTCTGGTATAGTCAGTGAGTTGTTAGCAGTGGAGGTTATAGTTAGTATGGAGATCTGGAGTAATCATACTGCTCAGGTAGTGTGGAATAGTCAGTGAGTTGTTAGTAGTGGAGGTTATAGTTAGTATGGAGATCTGGAGTGATCATACTGCTCAGGTAGTGTGGAATAGTCAGTGAGTTGTTAGTAGTGGAGCGGAGGATATAGTTAGCATAGGGAACTGTAGACATTAGTGAGCTAAAATAGACTACACCCTAGGCAGGAAACCATTCCTATAGAGACTGCTCAGTTCTCTGACAGACTTGTTCCTAGTTCAGCATCTGACCAGTTCTTCATCCTTCATGGACATGACCTCTAGGACTGATTGAAAATGTTATCTCAAGGAGCAAAGGCAAAATTCATAGAGGCTATTAGGGCTTTATGTCCATAGTTAAATAAATGGTGGGCATTGTTATTAGGATGTGTTCCAGAAAGAAAATACTTGAGTGGTTTCAAATTCCAATATGAATAATAATCATGTTGCAGAGAACCTGAAGCTTTCAGTAAAATAATGTTCATTTCATCAGGGAGAATAAAATGGCTGCAGTTGTACAGTACCAATGAGCCTGTTTACTTGGTGTTTTCTATTTGTGTAAAACATATGTAACATCTTCTCTTATTACATATCTCTCATGGTTTTAGCACACATTACATTCAGTTGTGTATTGTTAACCCATATATCACTAGAGCTAAATACCAGCAAAAATGGAACAATTCCGTGTCACTTCAACTTTCCATTGACTTGGAAAAACAATCAGGGGTCCCTTTAACTCATTTACTATGATGTTCCTCATGCCAAACTGATCTTCTACTGGAATATACAGGCACCCTATGTCCCTTTTGCAATGTGGCCCCCTACTACTGCCCCCCCCCCCCCGCCCCACTGGGCCCTCCGCTGCAGAACTAGAACCAGTTTGGTTTAAGATGCTGATTTCTTCAGTTGCTTCTATCACTCTGTTTATTCAAGGGGTTCTCCATTCTTGGTGCCCCTTACTCACTGTCAGACACATAGATTGGTCCTAAAGACTGGGTCAAATTTTGTTGCAGACTCCTCTGCGGAGTAGGTCGACTGACAGGGACAACATAGATTTTTTCCTTGACCTTTGGGGATGCCCATGAGGAGATCCCTTGTCTGCTGAGGGATTATCAGAGCTGTTTTAGAGACTTTGCAGGTGTCTGAGCCTTCTTAAGCAGGGTCTACCTCACCGGACATCTTCCAATTTTTGCGGCCACTGGGGCCACCCTGCGACCCATTTTTGCTACAGCTTGGGCCACTAAAGCCATGGCTATCTGGGGTGAACAACTGTTAGAGTGTTTTGGGGGGATGTTCCCAAAGAGAAACTGCTGTTGATGCTCGCCGGTATTATGGGGGCCAATGCTAAGGAGACCTTTGATGCCACTAGGTTTTCTGGAACGGATTCAGCCATTTCAGTAGTCTCACGTTGCACCTTGTGGCTCAAGATTTGGTTGACTGACTAATCTTCGAAAAAGTCTTTGGTGTCTCTCCCCTTTGTAGAGCAATAACTTTTTCCCTTAATGGTTCTCCTCTGAGAAACGAAAGTTTCCTCTATTCTTCACCAAGAAAAAGGATCCTGAGAGTTCATAATGGATGGATGTTTATTCCATGGAACTTCCATCTGGGGAGTGCTCAAGTCATTCTGGTCACCCCCTTTTGGCCCATCAGACTTTGTTCTTATATCTTCTCAGTTTGTCCATCGTGGAGCCATTTTGCCTCCCTCTGATTTCCTAAACTAGTGTCCACTTTATCATTAGGTGGAAAGACTGGCTCTTGAAGCCAGCAACTTGAAGAAGGGCTTTTTGTACGCTGTCATCTCAAATATGGTTCAGGCTAGGAAGCCTGTATCATGTAAGACCTATCCTAGGATCTGGTCTCTGTTCCACCAGTGGTGTGCTGACCAACACGTGACCCCACGGTCTTTCAGTCTTCCTATGATTTGGGGTTTTCTTCAAAACTGTGTCAACAAGGATCTCCGCCTGAGTTCTATTAAAGTTCAGCTCTCCTTCCTCTGTTCTTCATGATGTCAAGACCTTTGTTTAGAGGGCGGCTCAGGCCTACCCTGCCTCCAGGGATCCCACTCCTCGTGCCTTGCAAATCTCCTTTCCTAGTCTTTCACCAAGACAAGGCAGATCTTCGTTTGGCCATAGTGGTTTTTTTGTTTTGTTTTTGTTTTGTTTTTTTCTTCCAGGGTCATCTTTAATTTTCACCTGAACCAAGAAATTGTTCTTCCTTCTTTTTGCCCTGATCTTTCTAAGGAGAAGGAGCTTCATCAGCTGGACCTGGTATATTGTCTTAAGTACTCCTGTTAGCTAGAACCACACACACTGTCTGACATCCATTCCTTGTTCCATTGCTCTTGGGCAGTCAATAGACTCGCACATACACTGTCACCCAAACCTTGTTATACTGTCCCTCTGGTAGCTGTTTAACCACACATACACTGTCTGCATCCCTATGCTTTTCCATCGTTCACTGGTAGCTACAGAACCACACCTATATTGTCTGAGTGCTTTTCCAGCCTTGTACAGCTGGTAGTCACAGAACCACACACAGTTTTTGACTATCCAGCCTTCTCTCATTTGAAATGGGTAATTTTTCTACTTCTCAAAATGCCTTGCATACCATTCTTTCATATCTGTAATGGTTATGACCATTTTTGTGCAGATAGGCTACTCATTAATGTAATTATCTATCTGTCCGAGTTTCTGCTACCACTACAATGTCTCCCTCCATAACAGTAGATGTTGCATAAAATCAGTCGCACCTTCATTCATTACCAGGTGGATGGAAATGCATTGCAGTTCAGTGTAATTTTCTTATGCCTTTGAAAAAAAAAAAAAAACGCTGTATTATGAAACAATTTTCTTTTTTTTTTAGAACAGGTGGGGAATTCTCAGATCACTTTCTATGGAGAATTCTAGTCTCAGACTCAAGCTCTCCCATAGAGAGCAATAGAAAAAAAATGCCAATGGACACTAGTTTGAGCTGATTCTGAAGTTTGATTTACAGCCCTGACTGTGATAGCTTTTGAATGAAGCATTTTCTAGCAGTGTAAATACCCTTCTTTTTAAGGAAAAAAATTAGCTTTTTGTGATTATAACATTTCTGTTCCTTTAAAGAAGTGAGCTATTTACTACTGTCTGTTTGTAATATATAAATGTTTGCTAACTTTTTGAGTTCCCCTCTGGCACTCAACTGGTTACATATTGTGTTTGGAAGTTGCTGGTAGCGGAGGAATGTTTACTGGTTACTGTAAAGCTTCCAAGTATTTAGGAATGAGTCTCCATGGTGACATTTCTGCCTTTATTTAATCACTCCACGCTCTGAAAGCGTTTAACTAGTACTGATAAATACACTTGCGCCTTAAAGGGACAGTAATACTTAAAATGTAAAAAAAAAATGTTGTAGGGCTTATCCCCCTGAGTAAAACAAGAGTACTCCCACTGCTGAAAGGTGTTTCATTCAAAGGTTATTAATTTTCAAAGTTGAATTTTTTAGGTGCAATATCACAGTCGCCTGAAATTGTACAGTAGCGCTGTTGCTACACGATCCTATGGACAGGTCTTGTCCCGGGACCATAAATCTCCATAGGATGGTGTAGCAACAGCGCCACTGTACATTTTCAGGCCACTGTGATATTGCACCTAAAAAATTCAACTTTGAAAATTAATAACTTTTGAATGAAACACCTTTCAGCAGTGGGAGTACTCTTTACTCAGTGGGATAAACACTACAACAATATTTTTTTTACATTTTAAGTATTACTATCCCTTTAAAGGGGAACTGTGACCTAGGAATAACTGGGTCTTCATTAGCGTATCAGAAACATTTTCCTAGGCAGGTGTCCTTCAAACAGAAGTCAGAAATTTCTCTTTAATGTGCACTTTGCAGATGATCTTTTTTTAGTGTCCTGCTAGTCAGTCCAGTTTCAGTCTGATACATGGGATACAGGTCCCTGCAGCACATTTCTTTTTCCCATTTTCTAGCACTCCCCTCTCCTGTGTTTCACCGCTGATCCAGACATGGTGAAGGCGTCACTTCTGTCCGGCCCGCTGGCTGGTAACAACATGGTTCAGCTGTTCACTGGAAGTTGTGACGAGTAGGTATCTCCAAAAGAAACGGGCCGGCTACACAGACCTTATGACCTATGTGATTTGGAGGTGCTGGTACAATACTCTCTGGTACTTTAACCCCTTAAGGACTACGTGACGTACTCTGACCATCATGGTCCTTAAATACTTAAGGAGCAATGACGGTCATAGTACGTCACGTACTTTTTACTTACAGCGCTCCACCGGGAGCGCTGTAAGTAAAAATGGGGCCTAAAATTGACCTCTCCAAGACTGGAGAGATTTCTTTCAGGCCCCAAAGCAGCACGCTGTTACGCATAACAGGTCACGTGTACCAGCACGTCGGCAAGGATCAAAGCGGTCCTTATGGGATGGAAACATCCCAGGACCGCTGGTCCTTAAGGGGTTAAAGGGGATATATCACCTCTATATAACTTGGCGTAAGTAATTAGATTTTATATCGAATATTACTAAAAGTGTCTTAATTTTTTTTAAAGCTTTATTTGGTCTAAATTGAAGTTATAAAGTCTTTCCTGCAGCTACTTCTGAATAGACTGTGATTACCAGCTCTGTACCGCAGTCCGTCACTCTGCCTCTTCTCCCCTCCCTCTATCCAGACTCCTCCAATGACTGAGGCTTTCTGCCTGTAAGCTGGAGCGCTCTCATTGGCAGAGATCGATATCTAGCCAATGAGATCCCTCCATCTTACAGACAGAAGCCTCTGTCATTGGAGGAGGCTGGATAGAGGGAGGAGAGCAGAGGAGGAGTGACAGACTACGGTACACAGCCGGTAACCACAGTCTGTGCAGATGTAGCTGCAGGCAGAGTTTATAACTTCAATTTAGACCAAATAAAGCTTTAAAAAAATGAAGACACTTTAGTGATATTTGCTATATAACCTAACTATTTAGGCTAAGTTATATAGAGGTGATACATCCCCTTTAAGAAACCTGCTTGTGCAACCGACATATTAGCAATTAGGGCATAAAATCTTCCACCCCAGCAATTCAACAGCTTTCCAGTGCTCAAACGCCAATGTATCTTCAAACAATAAACCACAATAGAAAAGAAAAATAGTTGTCACTCGCTGAGTTAAGTCGCCTTTTATTAGGTTCCACGGATGCCTTGACAAAGTGCAGGGAAGGCACGAAACCGCTCTAGGCTTGCTACTGGGAACGCCACCTGCCCTGTGAACACTGTGCTGTGAATTTTAACCCAGTGAGTGCCAACGCTCTTTCTTTTCTTTCTATTGTGGAAGTTGTGATGAGGATTGCAACAGCCCCCAAGACATCTTGTGTGTAAGGTCCGCACAGACGTGGCTTATTGCAGCATCACTTCATTCCTAGTGGGTCACATTAAGTTGCAGATTGGTGGACTCTGGTATGGTCACACAAGGTGGTAGTCAGTCATGTGAAGATAACATAGCTCAGCATGATACCTTTCCACATAGGTGTGAATGGGGCCTTAAAGGGATAGTAATACTTCGTTTTAACTTTATTTTATTTTGTAGGCATTAAAAAAACATGAAGAATGATATAAGTCTTATCTCTCAAACCTTTATGGTTTAAGAGATATTCACAAGCAAAGTGTCCCCCTCCTGCCCCTTTTACTGATGTAACACTGCTCAGCCAGATCAGAAGGGAGGTGCCCAGGTAGACTGCAGAGAGGGACAATCTTCAATTAAGATAAGGGAAAAACCTGAAAAACTTGTCAAGGGGGGCAGGGCTTTCATTGTTCTCATAGGAAGAAGATTTTCCCTGCTGTTATCTGTCTGGTCTATGGACTGCATTCCACATCTGAGAAGAGATGGCTTGCACTAGGTAAAAGGGGCGGGAGGGGAAACTTTGCTTGTGAATATCTCATAAACCATAAAGGTTTGAGAGATAAGACTTATATCATTCTTCATGTTTTTTTAATGCCTACAAAATAAAGTTAAAACGAAGTATTACTATCCCTTTAAAATGATAGAAGTCCATTTTAATTTCCCACCTCTGGTCTGTACAGTGCACTGCAGGTCATACTTTTTTTTTTCTTTTGATTTTTCAAAGCTTTATTGAGAGAATGACAAAGTACAAGAATGGTTCTCAAACATAATAAAATGAGACAGTGAAGTAAAGTACAAATGAGTAAAACAATAACAATATCAGTAGGATTCACATAAAGCAATAATACAATTGTTCATATATAGAGACAGCAGTAAAGAAACATCTGGACAAGTATGTTGCGACAATATCACACAGAACAAAAAGAAGGTATCCTATATAATAATTCGCTAAATCGTGTGTAACGCCGTGACATGCGCAGTACACACTGCTGCGCGTGCTGCAGTCATGCTCAGTAGAGACTGCCCGCACCGCGGCTGATACAGAGCTGGGCGCTCTACTGTGTGTGACTGCCCCGCGACCGGGTGGCAGTTGGACTGTCGCCCGTGTAACGGGCTGTTCAACTAGTATGTAAATAAGTGGCAAAACAAGGGTTAGTGAGTACAATAGTCTTTGTGAACTATCAGGGCATAAAGTCGCGTAACCAGCAAGGCATGAGGGTAGAAAGTATGAGGGGTATAGAAAGAGGGTGGGGTTTGGTAGGGAAAGGAGATCCAGAGGGGGGACGAGAGAGTAGGACGGGGACACGACAGTGGAATATAAACCAAATTGTAATAAGCAGTTGACAATCCAGAGAAGTAACAATCAGCAGTGAGCGGCGAACTTCCAAAAGGGACACTGAGTTTCCATTTGGGGGCCTCATGTAAGTGTCTACTCACAATAAGCTTCCCAGGGCGACCAGAGATCACGGAAGGCACCCAGACTATTGGTAGCTAATACTTTATTTTTTTTTCTAATCTCTGTACAGATCATAAAGGGATAAAATCAGGATATATTTTGAGGACGGCTCTTCTGAAATGACTAAATCAACGTAATCACTAAAAACAACTTTTTAATTAATTGATCTTTGACACACAGAGCTGTACAACAGTTGTTCTATTTGTATGAATTCTTCTTAATGAGTCATTTAATTTTTTATTTTCTCTCAGAAGATTCTTGGCAGCTGAAGCTCTATTTTCCCCTCAAAAGCAAACGCTTTCCGTATAATGTGTTTTTTAACAAAATGTCTGGTTATGCCATGATCAGAGAGAACAAAGCCTGTACAAAACCTTTCTTTTACTCCTCATTCTAATGAGATACTAAAAATAGAGAAGTGAATTGAGTCGCGCACACAGATATGGAACTGGAGTTTGTAGTTCTGACACGGATGCTGCTATTTGTAAGACTCTCTACTAAAAAAAAAATGTTTTCATTTTCAAAAACAAAACAGTTCCATGCGATGGATAGACGTAGGTGTCATCCGTTAAATAATACTTTTGTATTCAGTGTTTCTTTAATTCGTTTACATAACGCTGCCACGTAAGTTTTATCTGATTCTAAATTTATTCCCGCAACATAATGACATCAGTATAAATTCTATTACCGTGGTGTGTAAATGAGGTGCCTCTAACACAATGATGCTCTTTTGATTTCAGCAATCATTTTCTTCTGCTTTTATAAGCTGGTAGTTGTCATTTCCTACTCATTCCCCCGTCATTGATTAATGTTAACCCTTTGGGTCTTAAAAGGTTAACCCTCTGAATGCTCCTTCCTGCGCCCCAGTCTCGCTCCTTCCTCCACCCCCCGCCCCCCATCTCGCTCCTTCCTGGCCCCCCCCATCTCGCTCCTTCCTGCTCCCTCCCTCATCCCCCAGTCTCGCAGCCTTCCTGCGTCCCCCATCTCGCTCCTTCCTGCTCCCTCTCTCGTCCCCCCGTCTCGCAGCCTTCCTCATCCCCCAATCTCGCTTCTTCCTGCGCCCCCATCTCGCTCCTTCCTACTCCCTTCCTCGTCCCCCCCCCCGTCTGGCTCCTTCCTGTGCCCCTCCATCTTGCTCCTTCCTGTGCCCCTCCATCTCGCTCCTTCCTGCGTCCCATCTCGCTCCTTCCTGCGTCCCATCTCGCTCCTTCCTGCGTCCCATCTCGCTCCTAACTGCTCCCTCCCTCGTCCCCCCCTGTCTCGGTCCCTCCCTCGTCCCCCCCTGTCTCGGTCCCTCCCTCGTCCCCCCCGTCTCGCTCCCTCCCTCATCCCCATGTCTCGCGCTCTCTCTTTTTCTCTCTCTCTGACTGTGTCTTCCTGTCCCCTCTCTCTGTCATTCTCTCTCTCTTTATACCTAGATATCTCTCTATCCAATCCCACTAGTATACTGGTCTAGTCTGGAATTATGATTCTATTATTGACTATTTTATTATGTAAGAGTTGTTCCCCTTATTGCAGGGCATTGACAATATGTTTATGAGCATGTAGTCTGTGTGAAGAAGTAAAATGAAGATTGATAGGGTAACCTCATATTCCACAACAATTCAAAAAATTGCAGATTTGCCTGTACCTTTAATATGTATATTTTCACATAAACCCTTAGTATCCTAACCCACTATATCTCACCGTGCTGTTAAAGAAACATGAACACCTAGTAATAGCCCCCACTTAGTAACACAGTAAATTAGGTTGAAAAAAAGACACACGTCCATCAAGTTCAACCTTTGCCACATAACCCAGATATATGAGAATTATATTAGACTTCCTGCTGCCAGATAAGTTAGGCTTTATCATAACTTTCTGTTTTACCTACTAATACACAGTATAATCCTGTATGTTCCCTCCTGGAATAAATGTATCTAAACTTCTCTTAAAGGGATAGTAATACTTAAAATGTAAAAAAAATATGTTGTAGGGTTTATCCCCCTGAGTAAAACAAGAGTACTCCCACAGCTGAAAGGTGTTTCATTCAAAAGTTATTAATTTTCAAAGTTGAAATTTTTAGGTGCAATATCACAGTGGCCTGAAATTGTACAGTGGTGCTGTTGCTACACGATCCTATGAACAGCTCTGGTCCCGGGACCATAAATCTCCATAGGATGGTGTAGCAACAGCGCCACTGTACAATTTCAGGCCACTGTGATATTGCACCTAAAAATGCAACTTTGAAAATTAATAACTTTTGAATGAAACACCTTTCAGCAGTGGGTGTACTTTTGTTTTACTCAGGGGAAGAAAGCCTACAACATATTTTTTTTTACATTTTAAGTATTACTATCCCTTTAAATGTATCCATTCTATCTGCCATTACCTTGGACAAGGAATTACATAATATAACAGACCTTATTGTAAAGAACCCCTTCCTCTGCTGTAGTTGAAACCTCCTTCCCTCTAAATGTAATTGATGGCCCCTGGTTATTTGATCAGGCCTTGGAATGAATAGCTCAACGGGGAGATTCTTGTATTGGCCTCTCATATACTTGTACATTATTATAAGATCTTGTCTTAGTCTTACCTTAAACCTTTAAGGACGAGAGGGATATTTAATGCATTGCTTTTGCAAAGTGTTGTCCACCCCTCTGGTCCTCAATGGATTAAGGGACAGAGGGCTCCTGAAAAGGTTAATTTGGGAAGAGAATATTAATGCTGCATGGAGTAGTCCTGTGAACTTAATCTTTAGTGATATCATGTACATGGAGGTAGACATGATTATCTTTGTAAAACTCCAGAACCCAAATATCCACCCACTGGAGTATTCTTAGACCCTTTGAGTGCCCGAGGGGGTATGCCACTGGCCCTCAAAGGGTTAAGTAGTAGGAGTTTGGGGTCCGAGTCTCAAACAAAGAATCATGGCTGGCTTCATGGACACGATATCACAACCAGTCCACATAGATTCTCACTCATAGCGGCCATTAGCAGTCTTGGCCCAGATTATGGAAAGTGGGGGTTATTTTAGGAGCCGTTATTCCCTCTAAACATTCAGTGGGAGGAGTTTGGGGCTCCAGAGTCCACAAATAATCAGATCTCCATCCATGGACTTGCCATCCAGTACTAATTATAGATTAATTCGGGGGAACCAGTCCACATAGAATTGATTCATAGAGGCCATTAGGGGGTAGTTACAGATACAGCTGTGGGCTCTTCCCGGTGAAGCCAGTGCACACGTTACAGGTATGTTATTTTCCTCTGCAGGGCATGGAGTCTTGGTATCAGCTGCCCATAGAGGAGGACATGAGCAGCTTTATGCCGACCATTAGTGAGATGGGCGCGATCGCTGAGCAGACAGAATTTCCAACCTTGGAGGAAGGAACAATACATTCAGAACCGGAGGAGACAAAGGGACATTCCATTGGCCGGGTCCATTCACTAAATCTTGGTATGAGAATGGAACTGTAAATTGCTTTATTGTGGTACTAGTGTAAAAGCCTGTGTACACGGGCCAAAGTGTGTTAAGTGGAGCTATTATATTAACCCATTGCGTGTCAGAGGGGTACGCAATGCTCTGGCACTCAAAGGGTTAAATTGTGTTGACACTGAGAACAGCAACTCGAAGGGGAGCGGAGCTATTATATCCAGGACTCCGGGTCACGATAAGGGGAGATCCTGAGTGCCACCGGAGCTTTACTAATAGTGTATGCTGCAGTAAGGACTGAGCTCAGTCCTAGAGGGGAAAAGTGCAGAGAGATCAGGCCTATACCTAGGTTTAAAGGGGAACTATCACTGCAAAGTCTTTCACTACCCCCTGTGGGAGCTGTGTGTGTGTGTTTTTGCTTGTAGCCCAAAGAGACTTCAGGTGCTCCTGGGGTCAGTCTCTTTTTATACCCCATTGGTCTGCCAGGGTTTACAGTGCAGCCCAGACTTCATCGGTGGTTCCGCTCCCATGGTAACACATCTGCTGATATCCTTGTGATAGCTGCCCTGTGTAGAATATGTGTATTTTGTTTTCGTTATAAGTTGCACTTTCTAATTCTGATGCAGGATTCGTGATATTTGGTGAACAAAGAAAAATAATGTAATTGTCATCATCACTTTGTATTCCCAGAAATCCAGGACAGCCGCCTTTCTCCGTGCCTCCCACTGCTGACAGCTGGCATCACTCCAGGGCATGAGTTTTTTGATGCTTCTCTGTACCAGCAAACAGAGACAGATTTCGCTCCGTTGAGGTAATGAACATGTTCAGTGTAACGGCTTGTTTTGTTTTACGTTCCAGTTGGCTGTGAAGAATGGGAAATATCCAGAGGATTATGAGCACAAAAACTTATTTAATTAACCCATTTTAGTGCCAGGGGATACACAACATATTGCGTACCCCTCTTGCACTGAAAGGGTTAAAGGAGCAGTATCCTTTTTAATGAAAAAAATGTATATTGTAGGGCTTTTCCCTTAAATCAGTGGTTCTCCGACTGCCGGAAAATGCATATTTCCAGGATTATTACAGTATAAACTTTTTTAATTACATCATCAGTGTCGTCTAGTGATCAGATTTCAGTTAGTTATTCAGTTGCATTCTATGGGAGAGGTAAGTCACTGACATCATTTTTCCATAGAATGTGACAGTAACTGCTGAGTCACTTCCTGTCGGTTTGAACTTTCAGGAAGTCATCATGTTGTCACTTCCTGACAATTCGAACAGTTATAACTTTTGAATAAAACATCTGGTAACAGTGGCAGAGTGCACTTCTTTTTAATCAGATAGTAATGTAACTCAATAACCGAATATCGATAATTCCGTATACTTTTTAATAATGCTCTGTACCTTTGGCAGTGTCCATATCGGCGTAGATGTATTGTAATTATGTTTTACATTTTCCCCTCCCTCCTTTTCCTGTCACCACTCTTCTTCCTTCAGATCTGTTGTCCAGTGTCTTGACCGGACGGATCCTAATGAGGGACGATATTGTGTGTGTCTGCATAAGGAAAATCCTGACCCCCTTGACAAAGGAGGGCAAGGTTTTCTTTATGCAGACACAATATTCTCCCTCATTGTGATCCATCCAGCCTGGCTATCTGATCTGAATGAAGAAGAGAGACGTCAGGAAAAGGAGCGAGAGGGGTAAACTTTAAAATATAATTGCAATAAAACTACACCAATATGGAAATTGTGAAAGGTACAGAGCTTTATTGAAAAGAATAATCAGATATTCAGTTAAAGGGTGACATTATTATCTCTTTTAAAGGGACAGTAATACCTGGATGTAAGAAAGTTTAATATTGTTCATATGAAAAAAATAAATGAAATGTAGTAAATTCCTTTGCTTAAAGATGTATAGTTTAAAATTTATAAGCTTTTAAAGTCCCCCCTCCCTCCCCTTTTACTCACGTCAGCGGTGTAGCTGACAGATCGAGATTCTGGTCATTTGACCGGATGGGTCTTCGGCAGAGCTGAAATAGGATTGTTTACAAAGAAATACTTCATTAGAACGGTCTACAAAGTGTGCCGCCTGGTCAAATGACCAAAATCTCGATCTGTAAGCTACAGTGCTGACGTGAGTAAAAGGGAAAGGGGGGGGCTTTAAAAGATTATTTATCTTAAAATATACATCTTTAAGCAACGGAATTTACTGAATTTAATTTATTTTTCATATGAACAATATTAAACCTTACATCTAGGTATTACTTTTCCTTTAAAAGAAAAAACATCTTTGATGCTTTGGCGTTAAGTGTACTTAAAAGGATAGTAACATTTCAAAATAAAAGCAGCTCCAATTAATCTTCATAGTATTTGAGCCATGGAGAGTGTTATATCACTACTGTCAGAGTTGTAGTACAAGAGTAATTGAATGATAAAGTATCCCCCTCCCGCCCCTTTTACTGATGTAACACTGCTCACCTCAGAGCAGCAAGACTGTCCGGATGGATCACAGAGAGGGACAGTCTTCAGTGATCATAAGGAAAAACCTGAAAAACCTGTCAAGGGGGGGCATGGTTTTCCTTATGATCACAGTAAGAAGATTGTCCCTTGATGTGATCTGTCCGGTCAAGAGACCAGATTCCACATCTGAGGTGAGCAGTGTTACACTAGGTAAAAGGTGCGGGAGGGGGATACTTTATCATTCAATTACTCTTGTACTACAACTCCGACAGTAATGAAATAACACTCTACATGGCCCAAATACTATGAAGATTAATTGGAGCTGTTTTTATTATGAAACATTACTATCCCTTTAAGGTACTTGTAGTCAGTTTGGCCTTTACCTGCCTACTGGTTTGTGTGTGCTAGTTAACTAGGCTTTTTTTTTTTTTTTTTTTTTTTTAATCTCAGGTGGGTAAGACAGGCCGCACGTTGGACACCCATGATCTAATGGAATAAAATCCACATTTAGATGAATGGGCATTTTGGCAATCTTTTTAGTCCCCTGTAGCACAGTTAGTTACAGGAGAGTTGCTCCTTTTCTGTTCATCCTCTGCAATTCCAGTCTTGCCTAAAGGATGTACCTCCTTTCCGTTCTAGACAATCACAGGAGACATCCCTCGCACTGAGTGTATTAACCCCTTAGTGACAGCCGCGTTTGTACACGGCTGTCACCTTAACGCCCGCCGAACTTTTTTTTTTTTCCTTTCAAACAAGTCCTGAGTCTCCGAGCGGCGTGCAGCCGCACGGAGACCCGGACTTCCGTGACTTACCAGGTACGTCCTCTGTCACTAAGTGACAGTTTCTGTGGGACATACCTGGTGAGTCATCCGTTGTTAAGGGGTTAAAACCTCTAACTCAGATCATTGACTCATGAGCACTCACTCACTGACTCTCCCTCTCACTAATGTATACACACTTACGTTCACACGCTCATTGACATACACTAACGCACACTCTCACTGATGCATTCGCTTACTGACACGTGCAATCACTGATGCACACGCTCACAAACACATGTGCAAACACTCACTGACACATCTGGTCATATTGATGTGCATGTTCACCGACGCTCACTGACACACCTGAACACTGACGTGCACGCTCACTGACACACCTGAACACTGACGTGCACGCTCACTGACACACCTGAACACTGACGTGCACGCTCACTGACACACCTGAACACTGACGTGCACGCTCACTGACACACCTGAACACTGACGTGCACGCTCACTGACACACCTGAACACTGACGTGCACGCTCACTGACACACCTGAACACTGACGTGCACGCTCACTGACACACCTGAACACTGACGTGCACGCTCACTGACACACCTGAACACTGACGTGCACGCTCACTGACACACCTGAACACTGACGTGCACGCTCACTGACACTCCTTAGCATACACTGACGCGGACGCTCACTGACACTCCTTAGCATACACTGACGCGGACGCTCACTGACACTCCTTAGCATACACTGATGCGGACGCTCACTGACACTCCTTAGCATGCACTGACGCGGACGCTCACTGACACTCCTTTGCATGCACTGACGCGGACGCTCACTGACACTCCTTTGCATGCACTGACGCGGACGCTCACTGACACTCCTTTGCATGCACTGACGCGGACGCTCACTGACACTCCTTTGCATGCACTGACGCGGACGCTCACTGACACTCCTTTGCATGCACTGACGCGGACACTCACTGACACTCCTTTGCATGCACTGACGCGGACGCTCACGGACACTCCTTTGCATGCACTGACGCGGACGCTCACGGACACTCCTTTGCATGCACTGACGCGGACGCTCACGGACACTCCTTTGCATGCACTGACGCGGACGCTCACGGACACTCCTTAGCATACACTGACGCGGACGCTCACGGACACTCCTTAGCATGCACTGACGCGGACGCTCACTGACACTCCTTAGCATGCACTGACGCGGACGCTCACGGACACTCCTTTGCATGCACTGACGCGGACGCTCACTGACACTCCTTTGCATGCACTGACGCGGACGCTCACTGACACTCCTTTGCATGCACTGACGCGGACGCTCACTGACACTCCTTTGCATGCACTGACGCGGGCGCTCACGGACACTCCTTTGCATGCACTGACGCGGGCGCTCACGGACACTCCTTTGCATGCACTGACGCGGGCGCTCACGGACACTCCTTTGCATGCACTGACGTGGACGCTCACGGACACTCCTTTGCATGCACTGACACGCACGCTCACTGACACCCATGCAAATTCATTGACACACCTGCACATAACACTGACGCACATGCACTGAGATAAAGGAATAGTAATGTTTCCCTTCAGACGCAGCTCAGAGCGTTCATCATAGTTAATAGTACTGCTGTCTGATTCTCTTTCTCTTCAGACTTGCTAGTTAGGCTGTAATTATATGATGAAGGTATCACTCCTGCCCCCCTTTTTCCAATCGCAAGCCGCCTCCGCGTAGATCCGAAAACCCGTCCTGGGACCGAACAGATCACAATGAGGGACAATCTTCCCTCGGTCAGTATAAGGAAACCCTGCCCTCCTTGACGAAGATTATCCCTCGCCGTGATCCGCTGTCAGATCTGGGACAGAAATGCTTATATTGGGAAAAGGGGCGGGGGGGGGGTAAACTTCGTTATATAATTACAGCGTAGCTATCAAGTTTTGAAGAGCAAGATCATCGGACATCAGTACTATTAACTATGATTAACGATCTGAGCTGCGTCTGAAGGAAAACATCACTGTCCAGTTAATTCCCACTGAATTAAAGGGATAGTAACACTTCGTTTTAACTTTATTTTATTTTGTAGGCATTAAAAGAACATGAAGAATGATATAAGTCTTATCTCTCAGACCTTTATGGTTTGAGAGATATTCACAAGCAAAGTTTCCCCTCCCGCCCCTTTTACCTAGTGTAAGCCATCTCTTCTCAGATGTGGAATCCAGTCCATAGACCAGACAGATAACAGAAGGGGACAATCTTCTTCCTATGAGAACAATGAAAGCCCTGCCCCCCTTGACAAGTTTATCAGGTTTTTCCCTTATCTTAATTGAAGATTGTCCCTCTCTGCAGTCTACCTGGGCACCTCCCTTCTGATCTGGTTGAACAGGGGGGGGGATACTTTGTTTGTGAATATCTCTTAAACCATAAAGGTTTCAGAGATAAGACTTACATCATTCTTCATGTTTTTTTAATGCCTACACAATAAAATAAAGTTAAAATGAAGTATTACTATCCCTTTAAATTGTGCTTTAACCCTTTGAAAGCTAGAGAGTCTCCAACGCATTGCAGAACAATGAGTTGGAGACCCCAGTAGCATTCAAGGAGTTAAATCGATAGGATTTAAGGGAATATTTTTGTGAGTCCCAGAAATGTGTCTCCTTAGCTTCCCAAATACGACCCTTCCATTGCCAATAAATAAAATGTATCGCTATGATTTTATATGGGGCTTTTAACTGTTTGATTGCAAAAGAGTTGTAGTTCTGGAGCATACCAACTCCACCGTAGGGGGGTAATTAGCATTTCTCCAAATTCCTGTAGATTTACATTGGACTTTTAACCTTTTGAATGCTAGAAAGGTCTCTACATATTGTGAAGCAATTAGTTTGCAATTTCTAGCATTCAGACAGTTAAAAGCCACTTTCATATCCATGGGAATTTTTATTTGGTGCAGTCGGTTTGCCTGAGAATTCCTCTACTTTTGTCTTTATACATATAGTCCCTACTGTGCTGTTTTTAGGGGAAAAAACCTAACATTAACATGATTTACTTCTTTTTACAGTGGAACAATTGATATGTCACAATTTCCTGGGGGTCCTTCAAAGTCGTTACAGATGAGTGACGCGATGGCGCTAGCAGGCAAAGAGGTTTCTCTGGATTTGGTCAGCGGGAACTTCACATTGTCCCAACATCATCTTTCCAGCAGAATGGTGGGGGCTGAAGATGCCAGCAGCCTTTACTGCCTATCACAACACCCATTACCTTTCAGTAGCAAAGACGATGAAGATTTGGTTGAACAAAGTTCCAATACCATTACCGAAGGAGATGACCCTAAATTAAAAGCCAAATGGTCGGCCAGCTCCGATGAGCATGTTATGTCTTCATCAGAGGAGCTGGACAGAGTTTTCAGTCAAGAAGATGGCTCTTTCCTGGACAGCAACCTGCCTGCACCTCTTTTGCTAGAACTGCTGGAAAAGGAAATTGGTATATCAGGCAGCAGTGATTTGTCTTCTAGAAGCTCTAATTCCGAGAGGCTCTCAACCAAACAGGCAGAGATCAATGATATCCCCCAAGATGTAGAATCGGACCAAAACTTGCACCATCTTGCAGAGCCTCGGGTGCCGAATGAAACTATAGTTAGTGCTGAGCCTCTCCCATTGGAAGAGGAATCCTTTAGAGATTCTAGTGAAATAGATTTTAATGCAACATCTTTTGAAGAATTTGAGGAGGAAAATTTAGATCTAAATAGATCTAAGCGATCAAATCAATCTAGTATTACCATGCGCCCAGCAAAGAGCCGGCACACTGAGATGGAAAATGTAGATCTAAAGAGATCTAGCAGATCAAATCAATCTGGTATTACCATGCGTCCACCAAGGAGCCAACACACTAAGGTGGAAAATGTAGATCCACACAGATCTAGCAGATTAAATCAAACTGGTATTACCATGCCCCCAGAAGACAGCCAGCACACTGAGATGGAAAATGTAGATCTAAAGAGATCTAGCAGATCAAATCAATCTGGTATTACCATGCGTCCATCAAGGAGCCAACACCCTAAGGTGGAAAATGTAGATCCACACATATCTAGCAGATCAAATCAAACTGGTATTACCATGCCCCCAGAAGACAGCCAGCACACTGAGATGGAAAATGTAGATTCTAATAGATCTATCCGGTCAAATCAGTCTGTTATTACCATTCGTACAGCAAAGAGCCAACACTCTGAGATGGAAAATGTAGAATCAAATCAAACTGGTATTACCATGCACCAAACAATGAGCCAGCACTCCAAGGCTGTGAAAGATGATCTTCATAAACAACTTTGTTCTGAGATCCAGCAACATTATCAAGAGAGAAAGCTGTCGAAATCCAGTGAGAGTCGTAATGAAGATGTGACATTGACTGCTCTTACTAAACCTGGCAGTGAGAAGGAGAACACTGTGATGGAAATACACTCAAGTTCTACCAGGGATGAATCAACTATTTCATCTCATTGCAGCATCGAGAGAGGGCACCAATACACAGAGATCTCACCGGATACCAACCCTCCTGTAGAAGACGTTTCATTCCTTGGGCGTTTGGCTCACCCCATCTCTCAGTCGACTCCAGGTATGTTTGCAGTTAAAAGTGTCCGGAACCAGCTCACTGATAGACTTTTGCAAATAAAAGCAAAAATTTCTGCGTCAGAAATGTCTTTAAATGAGGAGCCTTCAAATAATATCCCTAAGAGCAATAGTGCTCCTTTTGTGAAGCCGCAGTCTTTACAGAGTAGTCAAGGTTACCCTGAGAGCAATGATTCAGAACGATCATCGTCCCCTAATAGACGCAGAATTCAGTCTCTCCCAAGCTTGAATTACATTGAAAAAGTTGGTTCTTGGAACACAAACATGTCATTTGATGCATTAGTTCTTCGAGGTCTAACTGGAATGTCTCCTAAAAAGAGAGCCTACAACGCAGTCGCTGATTCCTTAAACCGTATGCTGTCCAGGCAGGCAGGTGGCAACATGTCAGAAAGAGGACTTGCTGCCTCTATTTCTGCAACAACCTCTATGACTAACTTGATTGCCAGAGAGCTGGAGCCTCCGAGAATCTCACAGCTGACTCGATCTCAATCTTATAACTCCGTAACAACAGTGAGTGTAGAAAACACAAGTGATAAGCAAACTGGGTCAGTTATTAAACCATTTAAAGGGACAAGCGATGAGCTGGTTAAGACTGACAAAGTGGCTGTAGAAAATCAATCTGGTGTCTCCTTTGCTTTTAATGGTTCCAACAAGGATCAAACCCTGAAAAACGCAGAGCTTTCTACAGCTGAGAGACCTTTTGAATGTGATGAGATGGGGGACCAGCCATGCCGTGGAGCAGAAAGGACGACCGATAAATCGCCACCGAAATACAATGTTGGTGCAAGCAGTCTGACGATGGATCGCTTCAGTGATGTTTCTCTCGATAACGATTTTTTGAGTAGTTCCCACTCCAGTGGCCGTATTAACTCCATGCACTCCCTGACCAGCTTAGAGGTGGATAATTTTGTCCCCCTTTGGCCGCCTGCTGATCAAACTCCAGAAAGGAAGGAGATTAACATTGAAGAAAGAATACCTGTAAGTAACGTTTTTCTTATTTTTACAGTCTTTACTTAGCAATTATCTTTTTTTATTATTATTGTTCATAATTTAAAAGAAGACTAACCCTTTATTTTAACTTTAAAGGGATAGTAATACTTTATTATTACTCTCCCTCATATTGTAGGTATTTGTAAAATAATTTAATTGCCCCATGTTCATCTCTCAGACCTTTATGGTTTGAGAGATAACCGAAGGAAAAGTTCCCCCCTCCGTCCCCCTTCCCTGAAGTTAGCGTAGTGCTGACTGCAGGGATATCCGGTCTGTCTTTCATCAGGCGGCTCTGCAGCAGAGCCAAGATCGCGTTAGTGACAAAGAATTTTCATTGAAACAGTCTTCTACATGTGCTTGCAAACCAATCACAAACCAATCACACTGCAAACCAAGCACACGTAGAAGACCGTTTCAGTGAAATAATCCTTTGTCACTAACGGGATCTCGGCTCAGCTGCAGAGCCGCAAGCCTGTTGTACAACTGACTTCCCCTGCAGTCAGCACGACGCTGACTTCAGGGAAGGGGGAGGGAGGGGGGATACTTTCTCTTCAGTTTTATATCAAACCATAAAGGTCTGAGAGATGAACCTGGGGGCTATTAACTTATTTTACAAATACCTACAATATGACGGATAGTAATAATAAAGTATTACTATCCCTTTAAAACAATAGAAATGTGTCACAATAAATGCAGCTCCGATTAGTCTTCATAGTTTATGGGCCGTGTACAGCATTATTTCAGTACTGTCGAGTAATCCTATATAATAATTCACTAGGATGTTTATCAGAAGCCGTCATGCGCAGCAGAGACTGCGCAAGACTGCATCGCGTGGAGCAGTGAGGTAGCGGCTGCTTAACCCCTTGAGTGGCAGAGGGGTACACAATGCATTGCAAAGCAATGCATTGCATACCCCTCTGGCACTCAAAGGGTTAACATTACCGGACCTTGGCTCGTGTAAACGGGCTTTTACACTAGTTGGATTATAAAGCATCACCCCTCCCGCCCCTTTTACGTACGTAATGCTGCACAGTAAGACTGACCAGATGGATCACAGTGAGGGACAATCTTCTGTGAACATAAGGAAAACCTGCCCTCCTTCGTCAAGGGGACAGGGTTTTTCTTATGTTCACAGCCAGAAGAAGGTCCCTCGCTGTGAGCTGTCCTGTCCAGTGATTGGATTCCACATCTGGGGGGAGGTGTCTTACACTAGGTAAAAGAGAAGGGAGTAGGACACTTTATCATTCAATTACTCTTGTACTACAACTCTGACAGTATTGACATAACACTCTCCATGACCCAAATACTATGAAGATTAATTGGAGCTGCTTTTATTGTGAAACATTACTATCCCTTTAAATATACTGAAAGTAAATATGTATTTTCAGATTGCATATACTATGTATTATTATTATAATTTTCTTTCTTCATATCCACCTATTTTTTTACACTCCCACTTCTGGATCTGTTTGTAGAGAGCTTTCTGTCAGGGTACATGAAAGCAGCCCTTAGATATAGTGTAATATTGAAAGTACACAAAGCATTTTGTGCCGCAGGAAGAGGGAAACGCATTACATCTGCTTTGATGGTCTGTTGGCCAGAATACTCTGTGGCGATGAAGATATAATAATAATAATAATGATAATAAAAGTATAGGCAATAGGACTGTACATATTATGTACTTAAAGGGATAGTAATACTTAAAATGTAAAAAAAAAATATGTTGTAGGGTTTATCCCCCTGAGTAAAACAAGAGCACTCCCACTGCTGAAAGGTGTTTCATTCAAAAGTTATTAGTTTTCAAAGTTGAATTTTTTAGGTGCAATATCACAGTGGCCTGAAATTGTAGAGTGGCGCTGTTGCTACACGATCCTATGGACAGCTCTGGTCCTGGGACCATAAATCTCCATAGGATGGTGTAGCAACAGCGCCACTGTACAATTTCAGGCCACTGTGATATTGCACCTAAAAAATACAACTTTGAAAATTAATAACTTTTGAATGAAACACCTTTCAGCAGTGGGAGTACTGCCCTACAAGAATTTTTTTTATATTTTAAGTATTACTATCCCTTTAAAGAAGTGGCCCCTCATTGCTTGGGCTGTGTGTGTCACACTCTTTATCTTTGTGCGTTTGCTTGTGAACCTCTAGGCCTACCTTCGGGTGCCTGTATCAGGTTAAGGCCTTGTCTTGGAGAGCATTGGAGACTAAATCAGGGGCAGTCACCTCCAGGTACATTTACGTTATGGGATAAGCCAGATATGGCTCTCCAGCTGGTGTTATACTACAACTCCCATCATCCTCAGCCAGAAACTAGAAGGCTAAAGGTAAGGGAGATGTAGAACACCAGCTGGGAAGCCACATGTTGCCCAAGTGATGATCTGTAAGTAATAAAATCATCTTGCACCACCCGTCCTCGCCTCTTCTGAGGCTTCCTGCAAACGGGAATGGCTGAACACCTTGTATTGCTTACATTACACCCAGGAGTGGGCAACATTCGGCTCCCCATCTGTTGTTGGACTACACATACTGACAAATGCTGGTAGCAAAAAAGTGCAATGCATAGTGCATTTTTCTGTTTGTGATTGTATCTACTCTTGCGATTGTGTGCATTTGCGAACGTGTGTGCAGTTAGGTTTGTGTTTATATGTTTGTGTGTGCCCATGTGTGCATTTGCTTGCTTATGCGTTTTGTCGTGTGTATGTGTTTGCATGTTGCGTGCATTTGTATGTTGTGTATGGGTGCAGGCAGTTTGACTTTCCATATTAGGTACTTACAGGATATGTACTTAAATGAAGTTTTTAAAGGGACAGTAATGTCCCAGAAAAAATCTTTACAGTTTTGTAGTGCTTAAAAAATTAAACGATATGAAAAAAAATCCTATCTCTCAAACCACTATGGTTTGATAGAAATTCGTATTCAAAGTTTCTCCCTCCCTCCCCTTCTTCCAATGTCAGCTGTAAAGCTGACAACAGGAGATCCGTGTTGGCCGACATGAGGAGGCTCTTCAGCAGAGCCGAAATTGCGTTATTTAAAACAAATTACTTCATTGGAATGGTCTACAAGGTGTGCTTGCAAACCAGGCACACTTTGTAGACCTTTCCAATGAAGTATTTTCCAACAAAGCGAATTCAGCTCTGCTGCAGAGCAGCCGGTTGGTCCACGGGCAGGATTCCCCTGCAGTCAGCACAGCGCTGACGTCCATGCCGAATATCTCTCAAACCATAGCGGTTTGAGACAGGATTTTTTTGCATATAGTTTAATTTTTTAAGCACTACAAAGATTTTTTTCTGGGACATTACTGTCCTTTTAACACCTTGGATGGTAGAGATGTTAATATATTGCATTGGAGACCTCTCCATATTCCTGTGGTTAAATGCCACATTTAGGTTAGAGAACTGTTTCATTTGATCCCTACAATGTAATTAGTTTGCACCAACAATGTCACATCTTTAGGTTATTGATATTTCTTATTGTTACATATCGTTTTGAAAACACAATAAAAAGAAGAAATATTTTTCCTTCTTGCAGACGTACCTTCGCAACCTCGGCATCGACCAGTCCCCTACAACTATTCTAACACCATTTGCTCCCAAAGGACCAATCAGAGAACCCGAATTTTCACCTTCAGAACTGAGAACAATAAAAGGATCCACAGCCTCCCCAAACAGAAGCACCAGGCTCTCTGAAGGTAACGGCCACTGTAACGCTTCTGGGACATGAGTAACACAAAAGGAGCATGTTGCTAGCATAACGGATTATTCTTGGGATAATTACAGTGGAACTTTTATGTGATTTAGAATACGAGAGGCAGAACGGGATGAGATCATTCAAGTGTTGGACATAAAATAATACAACATTAGCGCTGTTACTTGGGGGAAAAAAAAAATCTTAGCTCCCTTTGTTCAGAAAATGGTAATTCTGATCTAAATGGAAGTCCGTTTAGCTTCACTTTTCTTTTTTTCTTTTTTTTTTTTTTTTTTTTTTTTTTTTTTATTATAGACTTTCATATTCATAAGCATAAAGTAATATTTGAAAATGTGATGATTGCACAGTTTTGTCAAAATGTGGAGGAAAGTCATTTTGGACAAACCAGCTGCATTATAGTGGACACTTAAGCATTTCCTTTGATATAAAGGGATAGTAATACTTCGTTTTATCTTTATTTTATTTAGTAGGCATTAAAAAAACATGAAGAACGATATAAGTCTTATCTCTCAAACCTTTATGGTTTGAGAGATATTCACAAGCAAAGTTTCCTCTCCCGCCCCTTTTACCTAGTGTAAGCCATCTCTTCTCAGATGTGGAATCCAGTCCATAGACCAGACAGATAACAGAAGGGGACAATCTTCTTCCTATGAGAACAATGAAAGCCCTGCCCCCCTTTTACCTAGTGTAAGTCATCTCTTCTCAGATGTGGAATCCAGTCCATAGACCAGACAGATAACAGCAGGGGACAATCTTCTTCCTATGAGAACAATGAAAGCCCTGCCCCCCTTGACAAGTTTTTCAGCTTTTTCCCTTATCTTAATTGAAGATTGTCCCTCTCTGCAGTCTACCTGGGCACCTCCCTTCTGATTTGGCTGAACTGGGGGGGGATACTTTGATTGTGAATATCTCTCAAACCATAAAGGTTTGAGAGATAAGACTTATATCATTCTTCATGTTTTTTTAATGCCTACAAAATAAAATAAAGATAAAACAAAGTATTACTATCCCTTTAAATGGAGTTATAACCCTTTAGTGCTAGAGAATTATCCAAAGCATTCAAGTGGTTAAAACTCCCATTTACATAGTTACATAGTAATTTAGGTTGAAAAAAGACTTGCGTCCATCCAGTTCAACCCATTTAAATCAATCTAAGTTTGGGGAATTTAAATATCTCCCTGTAGTGCTGTTCTTTTGTTCCCAAATGAATCCACTTTTCTTTTGGAGGTTATTTTTGACATTAAAGGGACACTAATGTCCCATAAAAAATCTTCTTGTTTTCTTGAGTTTAAAAAAATACGTTATTTGGCACAAATCCTATCTCTCAAACCCTAAAGTGCCCCTCCCTCCCTTTCTCCTGACGTCAGCGCCCTGCTGACAGCAAGAGATCCCGTTCCTTAAAGGTTTGAGAGAGAGGATTTGTGCAGCATAATTCGAGGATTTTCCTAACTTCGTGAAGGAAAATCAGGATTTTATTAATGACACGGAGGCGAGTATTATGCATTTAAACTCCGTCTTTACTACTCCAGCAGCAAAAAATAAACAGTTACAGAAAGAAAAAGTGTATATAACAGATTAACCCCGCCCCTTAGATAATACTTATCCAATCACATCACAATACACTGTATAAATGTAGGGTCCAATAATCCACTTCCTCTTCTTTGATGTCGTGAAAAACAACATCAAATGTAGCAACTTCTGTAAACAGGATTCTGGAACATAAGTATCTGGTTTGGACCGATTCCTGTTTCTTTTTCTCGGCAAATCATCCTCCCGAATTGAGGTTCCTTTGTGTGGGTTTGAACCACAATATTGTGTGCTAGATGGTCTGATATTTCATCAGAAAATTGGCCCATATTTTCCTCTGACTCATAATCAGACTCCTCCAGTAGAACAGTCCAGACAAAAGGAATCTGGTTTAGACCGATTCCTGTTTATCTTTCTCGGCAAATCATCCTCCGGAACTGAGGTTCCTTTGTGTGGGTTTGAACCACAGTTTTCTGTGCTAGATGGTCTGATATTTCATCAGAAAATTGGCCCATATTTTCCTCTGACTCATAATCAGACTCCTCCAGTAGAACAGTCCAGACAAAAGGAATCTGGTTTAGACCGATTCCTGTTTATCTTTCTCGGCAAATCATCCTCCGGAGCTGAGGTTCGTTTGTGTGTGTTTGAACCACAATTTTTAGTGCTAGATGGCATGGCGAGAACAAGAATGTTCACTTTTCTGTGAAGAACAATGTTTAGTTTTATACTTCCTTTCGCCTTTGATATTTTCCCTGAGTTTCTCTCTCTCAGGTACAGTGTCAGAAATTTTTTATTGCCAATTAATTGAGGTTTTAATAAAGTTTGAGAAGGCTTATTCAGATAAATTTGATTAGGGCATCAGCAATCGCTAGAGTTTTTGTCATCTGATTCATGCAAGAAGAAATGGCATTAGATACAGGTTTATTGACAAATTGATCCATCAAGGCTTGAATATTCTGTTCAATATCAGGCCTTGATGACATGCCAGTTGCCTCTTGCGAATCAGAATTGGGAACATTATCCTCCAACATAAAATGAGGAGGGATCCTATTACATTTTTGTGGAGTAATGGGTGAAATTGATTTTTTATGAGACATTTTTAATGTCCAAGGGAACAAAACTCTGAAGACAAAACGGAGATGAAAGATACAAGAAAACCAATCTATCACTTGAAACCAGCAGAATTGTTTTGCAAAAGTAAATTCCAAAAGGACAGCAAAAAAGTACGTCTAAAAAGGAAAATATGTACCAGAAAAGTATAAAAACAATGGCAAATATATATCACCAAGTCAGGAAAGGTTTGTTGTCTAGCATAAAGCATCTGTAGTGATAAGAAATGTCACAAAATGGTGTATACTGTGAAGAAAGGTTTGCACATGCTCAGAAAAGGCAAGATGCCCAAATCCAAGATGGCCGCCACGAGTAGGGACATACAATAGAAAACGGGCACTTAACAAAGACACATGCTATATATCATTTGAAAGAGGAAGGAGAGGAGAGTCTAATCGCTATGAAGACAACTTTACAAAACAAAAGTACAAAGAATAAAAGGAAAACGAAAGCGGAGGCAGGTTCTGAAGTAGCAAGTATGGTCAGAAAGCAAATATGAGCTGAGGAAAAAATAAGCTGAGGTGGAAAAAACCCACTAGATAAGGGAAATACATATACCAGGGATACAAAACAAAGGGCAATCCTCACAAGGGAATGAGAGGCAAATCCGTAGCCTCAGGGGACCAAGAAAAACTAAGGATGAAAGTATAAACAAATGAAATAGCCAATATAAATTAAACAAAATTCACCTACACACCAGATAAAATATAATACACAGTTTGTCAATTATACACAAAGCAGATATTTTATCAAATTTATTAAACAAAACCGCAGATGTTGAGTACATATCTTGTACCAGGAGCAGCAAAGAAGAGGAAGTGGATTATTGGACCCTACATTTATACAGCTTATTGTGATGTGATTGGATAAGCATTAGAGATGCACCGATACCAAATTTTTAAGAACGAGTACAAGTACCGATACTTTTTTCAAGTACTCACCGATACCAATTACCGATACCTTTTTTTTGCGGTCATTTGCCAGTTTTCTAAGTACCTACATGTTTTAGGTACTTGGAAAACTGGCAAATGACCGCAAAAAAAAAGTATTGGTAATTTGTATTGGTGAGTACTTGAAAAATATTATGTGTATATATATATATATGTGTGTGTATATGTGTGTGTATATATATATATATATATATATATATATATATATATATATATATATACACACACACACACCACCTCTTGACTCTCCCTTTTTTACTCTTTCTCCCACCTTTTGCTTCATTCTACCCCCTTGAGCCCCCTTCCTCCCACTCCTCCTTGACTCACCCTTTTGCCTCTTCTTGGCCCCCCTCCTTTGGTCTCCTGATCCCCCCCCTCCCTTTGCCTCTTTCTCCCTCTTCACCCCACTGTCTGCCTCTTTCACCACCCCCTGCCCCATCCTGCCTCCTTTACTCTCCTCTGCCGGGTGCTCGCTGTTCTCTCGCGAGCCCCAGCAGAGGTCAGCGTCGGAGCGTTGCCATGGTAACCCGCGGCAACGCTCAGACGCTGTAGAGTGAGAGAGGTAACCGGGGAGCATTGTGAGCAGCTCCCTGACACAGGGTATCGGTGCTGGCATCGGCCACATTTGCGCGAGTACAAGTATTCGCGCAAATGCTGGTATCGGCACCGATACCGATACCAGTATCGGTATCGGTGCAACCCTAATAAGCATTATCTAAGGGGCGGGGTTATCATTCTGTTATATAAACTTTTTCTTTCTGTAACTGTTTTGCTGCTGGAGTAGTAAAGATGGAGTTTAAATGTCTTGCTATAAAATGTATTTTTTAAACTCTACAAAACAAGAATAATTTTTTATGAGACATTAGGGTCCCTTTAAAATTGGGTTAGTAACTTCAGATGTGGAATCTGGTCTCTTGGACGGACAGGTCACAGCAAGGGACAATCTTCTTACTGTGATCATAAGGCAAACCCTGCCCCCCTTGTCAGGTTTTCAGGTTTTTCCTTATGATCACTGAAGATTGTCCCTCTCTGTGATCCATCCGGACAGTCTTGCTGCTCTGAGGTGAGCAGTGTTACATCAGTAAAAGGAGCGGGAGGGGGATACTTTATCATTCAATTACTCTTGTACTACAACTCAGACAGTATTGACATAACACTTGCCATGGCCAAATACTATGAAGATTAATTGGAGCTTCTTTTATTGTGAAACATTACAGTCCCTTTAAGTTTGATCAAACAAAATGTAAAGACTATTTCTGTAAAACTGTCTTTCATTAGTTAGTAAAAAAGAAAAAAAAAAAAAAAACTACAAAAATTATTTATCTTTTAGAATATCTGTTTGTCTGTTATCCCCTTGAAGACCAAGGAGTTGTGTAATGCATTTCTACTCAATGTTTTATGTCCTTGCAGGGTTAATATTACATTGTTTTTTGAACACAGAGCCCCTACTACTGACCAGATACTGTCTGGTTCTAGGAGACTTTGTACCATATCTAGAACAAAGCCACTTAGGTTGAAAGGCCACAATAAGATCACAAATATATTTTTCACATCCCCTTACACAATAGCCAGTCACCCTAAAGTTTTAGGGTGACTGATGTCTCACACATATTTATGCAGAGTATTATAAAACATGGAACAGTTTTAAACCCCCCCCCCCTTGATTGTGACCCATTCTGCATGAAGGGGCTGACGTGGTTGGTTGGCCATCTGTGCTCAGCTGCACTTGCAACCAGACTTGGCACTCACACGGAAGAGACCTTTGCCTTTGTCTGAGAGGTTCGGTATGCACTGAGCACTGACTTAGTTGTAGATTGTGCTTGGGGCACTTCAAAACCACTCCCACAGAGGCAAATTGGGTGGGATTGCCAGTACACCTGAGCTACGACAGTTGATGGAGGTCAGCCCCTTCACTGCAGAAAGTGATGACATCAAAGAAGGGGGGAGGTGGGGATTAAAACACTTGTATCATTTAAACTGTTCAGTATGAAAACAAAAAAAAAAAGCATGGCTGACATCAGTTGCATTCTTTAAAGAGATAGTAATACATCATTATGACAAATGTTCATCTTGTAGGTGTTAATAAAAGAAATTAAATGCCCCCGGTCCCATCTCTCAGACCTTTATGGTTTGAGACATATTCACTGTGAAAGTTCCCTCTCTGCATTCCCTGACGTCAGCACTCTAACTGACTGCAGGGTAATCCTGGTCACGTGACCGGCGGAGGCTCTTAAGCAGAGCTGAGATCGCATTATTGACAAAGAAATCCTTTACTGCAAGCACAATTATAAATCCTTCACTGGAACAGTCGTCTTTTTCAATATCTCGATATCGACTCTGCTGCAGAGCCGCTGGCTGGACCCAGGACCGGATTCCCCTGCAGTCAGCTAGAGCGCTGGCGTCAGGAAAGGGGAGGGGGGAACTTTCACAGCGAATATCTCTCAAACCATAAAGGTTTGAGAGATGGGAATGGAGGCATTTAATTTCTTTTTTTAATACCTACAAGATTAACATTTGTCAAAATAATGCATCACTGTCCCTTTAATACTCTAGAATTTGAATCATGGTAATTTGTTTTTTTTATTTTCTTTGCTTCAGAATTCCTCCCTTGCGTGCGTCTCACAGTTCACATTAGTCTGCTGTGTGGGGTAATGGAGAATAAGTACTCTTTTAAATTCATCCAGGAAAATCTGTCTGATATAAAATCAACAGAGACAGATTGTATTGGGCAGATTTCCCTCGATTTACTGGACAGACTCTCCTGTTTTCTGCTTTAGTGCCTGGCTTTGTTTTCTGTTGAGGACATTGCAGGTCATTTCATTAATTCCTCAACAAAACACCTAAAACCTGAAAATATATGACAATACGCACAAAGACAAAGAGCCGTTCTGTATGAATGCTGACTTGTGTTATTTATCATCCGAGAGTGCAGTTACACCTTCATGTTAACGCAATGCATTGGATACCTCTCTGGCACTCAAAGGGTTAAATCCTCATAGCACGGCGAGGCTCGTGTGCTAAGCAGAAATGAAGCAATTCTGAGACCAACCAACTGCCCCCTAGGGGACAGATAAAATATTTAATTGATTTAAGTGCGACTCTTTACCTCTTGAATGCTAAAGGCGTCTCTAAATCCTTGCAAAGTGTTGGAGACCTCTACCATTCAATGCTTAAAAAGCACCATTTAAATTAATAGGATTTTTAATGCATATTCTTCTTAGTACTCGAGCCTCCGTCTTGGAAAATAGCTACGTTAAACCTTTGAGTGCCAGATGGATACCTCTTTGGCACTCAAAAGAGTTAAAGGGATAGTAATGTCGCTATTAAACTTTATTTGTGAGTCTTCTTTTTATAAAACTGAGGTCTTTGTTTAATTACTTACAGTTTTATAGCTCAAAAAGCTACTGGAGGTAAAAGGATCCCCTTCAGGCTGCCTCATCTTCGAGCTGCAGTCCGTTCGTGGGATCGGACGGGTGCAGCAAGGGACAAACTTCACACAGTAAGTATATGGAAAGCCCTGCCCGCCTTGACAAAGGAGGATTTTCTTTGCTTACTGAAGTTTGTGCTGCGTTGCTCTCCATCCAGACCACACGAGGCAGTGTGACGTGGCCAGAAGGGGCAGGAAGGGGGATCCTTTTACCTTGAATATCTTTTGAACTACAAAACTGTAAGTCATCAAACATAGATCAAAGTGTTATAAAATGCCTAAAGAAGACTGGCAGTTTAATAGAGACATTACTATCACTTTAAAGCGGAACTTTCATCCGCTATAAAGTCGCCCTGCTATAATTAAGCAGGTAGCGACTACCTTTAGAATATATATTTTACCTTTCAAAAGTAGCCCGTTCTAAAGAAATCAATCATTGTAGGAGACCGGAACCCAAGCTACAGCGCAGACATCTTGCCTGCGCCGTCAGTCCTGGTCTCCTGCAAGAAGTATTACAGCGTACCATATGGTAACTGGAAGGACTGACTGTGCAGACTGCGCTAACCCGGCCGTCAGTCTCCCACAATGATCGATTTCTTTAGAACGGGCTACTTTTCAAAGGTAAAATATATATTCTGAAGCTAGTCGCTACCTGCTTAAAGGGATAATAATACTTGAGATGGGAAAAAAATATATGTTGTAGGGTTTATGTTGTCCCCGAATAAAACAAGAGTACTCCCACTGCCGAGAGATATTTCATTAAAAAATTATAACAGCTCAAACTTGATTTTTTTTATAGGTGCAATATCACAGTGGCCTGAATATTTACAGTGGAGCTGTTGCTACGCCATCCTATGGAGATTATAGTCTATGGACCAGAGCTGTCCATAGGATGGTGTAGCAACAGCGCCACTGTAAATATTCAGGCCACGTGGTATTGCACTTAAAAAAATTCAAGTTTGAGCTGTTATAATTTTTTAATAAAATATCTCTCCGCAGTGGGAGTACTCTTGTTTTATTCGGGGACATAAACCCTACAACATATATTTTTTTTTACATTTTAAGTATTACTGTCCTTTTAATTATAGCAGGGCGAGTTTATAGCGGATGAAAGTGCCACTTTAAAGCAAGAGCCTTCCCTAGGACAATGTATTCAGTCATTCAGCGGGTGCTGCATGTTCTTTGTACTGTAATGAAATACATGACAAACATAAGATTTTTGTTGCACATAAACATGAAAACTGTCTCTGTTTTGTTTTAGGAGGCTCCCAAAGTGCAGTTAATGTTTCACAATCCAGTCTATATTCTGAGGCATCTACAACCAGTGTATCTATACCCATGGGTTCATCAGAAGTTGGCCATGATTCACCTGTGCCAACTGAAATGTCTCCACAGTTGAGCTTAAGATCTTCTAATGACAGACCCATTAGTCAGTATGATATCACCTCACGCCAAATCGAAAGTGTCCTCGAGCCTCAACCTCTGCAGAAATGTGAGGTGGTAACAACAGAGACAGTTCCTAATGAGGAACAAAGGCGTGAGATCAGTATAACACAATCCTTACCACTGGACCTCCAATCTCGTGCTGAGGACTCTACAGGAGAGCTGAATAGAGTTAAACAATTGGTTGATAGATTTGAATCCGGAAACATTGTCATGAATCAGAATCTTCAGTCTGCTGGTTCAGCTGAAAGTAAAGTTGAAGGACCATTAAATATGGCACCGTTGTCTTGGACCACGGTACAGAAGCAGTCTGTGGATTCCATAAATGATTCATTTGTTGGATCAAAAACTCTCAAAGAGATCCGTAAACTATTGGCCGAAGCAGACAATATCGGTCTTGATAAGTCAGATAACAGCCTTTTGTCTCCGCTGAAAGACACTTATGATTCTTCACCTTCTCAATTATCTCTGAAACTAGAAGACTCTGTAACATCTAATGTGCTAAATATCAGATCTGCAAGCCCAGATGTTATTCATTTGAAAGATATGTCATGGGACGCCTCGTTACACAGCAGCATGACAAATGACAACTTACTACTCAAAGGCGCGTCGGTAAAATCTGGTAGTAGTGACTGGGATAGTTATCTTTTAAGCAGTGATCCCATTAAAAATGGCTCTTATTTGGAAGAAATAGGAAAAGACAAAGAGAAGCCAGCAGCTCCATTTAAACTGCAGAGGCATTTTGGAAGAGCTGAACCAGAAGGTTCAAGTGAAGCAATGACAAATAAATCTACAGCATCAAATGTCCAGCCCCGGAAAGACGAGAGTGGTAATATAGATGGCGCTGGTGTTGGGGTAGATGGGCGGTCTCCATCCCTTCTCAGTGGTGTTGGCAGTGCGGTGGGAGGTTTGGAAGAAGCCTTCGCTATGAGTGGTGCAGGCTATGTAAACAGGAGAGAGGACGTGGCAGAAAGTGATGACAGCAGTGCGGACTCTCTTGCTGCGCGAGTCAGAACTCTACTGAGAAGTGACACTCACTTGACTCGTACAACACAGATCAGCAGAAGTACCGAGGATGATGAGAGGAGATTCCGAGGTAAGCAGTTCAGTCTGCGTCGCATACATTTGTATTGTTATTGTTGTTCTTAAAGGGATAGTATTACTTCAAAATTACTATCCCTCATATTGTAGCCCTTAATAAACTGAGTTAAATGACACCAGAGGCATCTCTCAGACCTTTATGGTGTAAGAGATAGCCGCTTTCAAAGTTTCCTCTCCCCTGTTGTCAGCGCTCTGCTGCCAGCAGGAGAATCCGGTCTCTCAATCAAGAGGAGGCTCTTCAGCAGAGCCGATATCTCATTATGGAAGGAAAAATGATTCACTGAAACAGTCTTCTACGTGTGCTTGGTAACCAAACACACGTAGAAGATTGTTTCAATTGATCATTTTTCCTTCCATAACGAGATATTGGCTCTGCTGAAGAGCCTCCTCTTGATTCAGAGACCGGATTCTCCTGCTGGCAGCAGAACGCTGACAACAGGGGAGAGGAAACTTTGAAAGCGGCTATCTCTTACACCATAAAGGTCTGAGAGATGCCGCTGGTGTCATTTAACTCAGTTTATTAAGGGCTACAATATGAGGGATAGTAATTTTGAAGTAATACTATCCCTTTAAAGCGAAACTACCACCTATTTTAAACTTTACAGGAAATAATCGCCCATCTGGCGACTAGCTGCTCAGTAGTGCTAGTCGCCAGAATAATTACCTGGTTAATGAGAATGATACCCTGCTCCAGGGCTGACCGGCAGTTGAGAGCGCAGACATGTTTCCGTAGTGATGTCAGTCTCAGTCGGCTCTAGGAGGCGCTGCTGGGAGCTGTTCGGCTCCAAAAGGCACTGACAGCGCAGGCGCACAGACGTCACTACAGAAAGATGTCTGCGTTCTCTACTGCCTGTCAGCCCCGGAGCAGGGTATCGTTCTCATTAACCAGGTCATTATTCTGGCGACGAGCACTACTGAGCAGCTAGTCGCCAGATGGGGAATTATTTGCCATAAAGTTTAAAATTGGTGGTAGTTCCACTTTAATGATTTATTTAAACCTTTGAGTGACAGAGAGGAATCCTCACATTGTGCTGCAATGCGTTGGATACACCTCTGGCACTCAAAGGATTAAAGTGTTAGTAATGTCTGAAAAAAACTTTTTTGCATTTAGAAGAGCTTAAAAAGCTGATCTAAATGCAAAAAAACGTATCTCTCAAACCACTATGGTTTAAGAGATACGGGCGTTTAAAGTTTGATTTCTCCTACTGACAGCTGTAAAGCTGTCAGCAGGAGATCCATGTCGGCCGACACGCTGGCGCTTGAGAAGTGCCGGGATCTCGTTACTTACCACAAAACCCTTCATTGGAATGGTCTAAACCATGTGTCTGAACACCAGGCCTGAACACTAGGCACACGTTTTAGACCATTCCAATGAAGGGATTCCGTGTAAGTAAAGAGAACTCGGCACTTCTCAAGAGCCAGCGTGTCGACCGACACGGATATCCTGCTGACAGCTTTACAGCTGTCAGTAGAAGAAATCAAACTTTAAACGCCAGTATCTCTTACACCATAGCGGTTTGAGAGATACGTTTTTTTGCATTTAGATCAGTTTATAAGCTCTTCTAAATGCAAAAAAGTTTTTTTCAGACATTACTAACACTTTAAAGGGATAGTAATACCGCAATAAAAGTTTAGCTCAGAGTATTATGTACAATTTTTGCAACATTTTGCGCATGTATAGTTAGTTAGTGTTGTAGTTCAAACGCTATTCAAGACAAAAGTATCCCCCTCCCATCAGATCTGTAATCCGGTCGTGGGACCAGACAGATGCAGCGAGGGACAATCTTCATTCAGTAACTATAAGGAAAACCCTGTCCCTCTTGATGGAGGGCAGGAGTTTCCTTTTGCTTAATGAAGATTGTCCCTCGCCGCTCTCAATACGGACCAGACTGAGTGGATCTGTGACACAGGGAAAGGGGCAGGAGGGGGATCCTTTCGGCTTCAATATCGTTTGAACTACAAATCTGTAAGTAACTATATATAGCGCATCATGTTAAAACTAATTGTCAATAATACTCGGAGTTACACTTTTATTGCGGTATTACTATCCTTTTAGTTGGGAACTATAGTTATAAGTTACTCAAATTTTTCTGAATAGGTCTTAGACAGGTAAGAGTTCTTCATACAGCAGTCTGGTATAATTTTACAGCTGGTCAATGATATTTTTTTATCGCAAAATACTTAGGGCGCTATTCAGTAAGAAAAAAAAAAAAACAAGCAATTCTGGAGCAAACCAACGAGGCGAAACAGATGCTTTTGCAATGCACTGGAGTCCTCGCTAGCATTTAAGGTGTTGAAAGCTACATTGAAATCAATTGAACATTTTTTATATTCCCTATGGGGCAGATCTCCACAACTGCACCACAAATTTTTGTGCATCTGCCTCTCTGTTCATAGTTGTCTATTACATTGCCTGTTTGCATTTAATAGTATCTGCGAAACTGAAACTGGCCAATCAGCCCACTTTCCCCGAGACAGAACTGAACGAAGAGGACCGGAGGCGGATAGAGGAAATCAAGAGAGAACTGCTGGAAGGCACAAAGAAGACTCAGCTGGTGCGTATTATACAGACCCTGGGAGACTGTCCACTTTGGCTTAAAGCGAAATCATTTTTAACACAGCGTTAAGAATATCAATACTTTTATTATCCTTCTTATGTCTGGCATTATTTAGAAGTGTAACTTCTTTGGAGACTCACCGGCAGGCATCTTGATTCAGAGGAATCTGTGTGCCTGAGATGTCCATCCCTTTCTGTACCTTTAAAGGGAGATATTAGCAAGTAAAGTTCCCTTTTCCTGGCTGTTTTAGCCAAGTCTGCCATCTAGTGGACAGATTTGGAATCCAGTCCACAGATCAGCGGGCAGCTCTTTAGCAGTGCCGAGATCACAATTTTTAAAAAGAACTACTTCATTGGAACTGTGTACAAAGTGTTCCTGGCTTGCAAGCACACTTTGTAGACCATTCCAATGAAGAAATTATTTTTAAAGATCGTGATCTCGGCACTTCTGGAGGGCCACGGCCGGTCCGTGGACCGGATTCCAAATCTGAAGGCTTGAGCAGTGAAGTCACTCCAGGGGAAACTTTACTTGCTAATATATAGCAAACCATAAAGGTTTCATTTTTATTGTTTTTTTTAAGGGCTACAATATAAAATAAAATTATTTTCAGGCAATACTATCCCTTTAAGGCACAATGCAACTTCCCCTTACCAATCATAGAGGAGACAGTTCAGACGCACAGATGCCTCTTCGTCTGCGGTGAGTCTACAAAGAAGTTACATTTCTAAATAATGCAGGACTTAATAAGGATAATACAAGTATTGAAATGCTTAACGCTATGTTAAAAATTATTTAATATGCATGAAAGTTATATATATATATATATAGATATATAGATATACTAGTGTAAAAGCCTGTGTACACAGGCCAAAGTCTGGGTAATATTGAGAGGCCGCTACCTCACTGCTCCTCGCTATTCAGTCATGCATTGCCTCACTCACTTGATGCAATCATATGCAGTAGAGACTGCCCGAACGCAGGCAGTCTCTACTGCGCATGACTGCATCGTGACAAACATCCTAGCAAATTATTATATAGGATATATTTATGTATAATTTAGTAGGGTTGCTCCTCTTTACATTGAGGATTATGGCCCATGGTTCTGAATCTGTTCTCCTCAATATGATTTGTTTGTAATGGTCATAAAGGATTTCCATCATTTTCCTTTATCCTTTGGCTTTTATCACAATAACCGTTTCATAATTGTTTTAAAGCAGCGTTTTGCACAAAGACTAAGGTGAGTTAATCTGAACTCTTGGCGTGTTCCTCATGTAAATACGATTCTGTGTGATGGATGATGTTGATCCTGCTGTACACTGTATAAAGGTGCATGTTGAGACTTGCTGGATCAACAGGGCCTTTTGTCCACTAGTTATCTGAGGAATGTGAGTGTTAATGAGAATGTTCTTGGCGTGTCTTTTTCTTATTCTTCAAGAATACTGGTATTGATTATCTAATACCTGGGTGTCCAACGTTCTGCCCATGGGCCAAATGTGGACTCCTGACCTCAGGGTGTGGCCCACCTGAGACTTTCAAAAAACAGTTCTTATAACTAATTTAATTACACTCATGAACTAGTAGGAATCTGCCAGAGTCGTAAAGTTCCAGATTACGCCTGTCACTGACTTGACCAATACATTAATCCATATTATTGAATAGCTGACAGGCTGTAATTCCCCATCGTTATCAATAAACAAAAGTAATCCTGCCCTCACACTTACGGGTTTTGATCATGTGGCCCCAGTCTGACAAATCTTGGACGCCCCTGATCTGATCTAGTAAGAGCCAAGTTCAGGTGTCCGGGTGGAAGACAAAGTAGGAAGACACTCTCCTACCGTTATGATGAATGGCAATGTATTTCTCATAATCTGCTTACTGTATAAAGTGTGACTTGATGTTAAATTTCTGGAACACAATATAGACCTCTTTTCCTTACATTAAGAACACTTGTCTTGTACCACTGACTTAAAGCAACATTAACACCTAGAATTGAAATTGTCTGGTATATATTTAAATATCATGTACATTATTTGGTATAATGGGTAACAAACAGAAACAGTAAATATCAGTTTAAAGGGATAGTAATACATAAGAAAGAATGCAGCTCCGTTTGATCGTCCTATAACAGGATCCATGTAAAGCTGCATTTCAATATTTTCCATTTTCCAATGCTAATGGATCCCCCTCCATCCCCTTTTACCTCCTGTATGCCACCTCCCCTCAGATGTGGAATCCGGTCATGCAACCGAACAGCGCGCAGCGAAGGACAATCTTCAGGTACTGAGTATAAGGAAACCCCTGCTCCCCTTGACGAAAAAGGGCAGGATTTCCCTTATGCTTACTGAAGATTGTCCCTCGCTGATTGCTGTCTGGCCGGCTTAGAGGGGACCCTTTAGCATTGAATTACTCTTGAACTACAAAACAGAAAGTATTGAAATACAGTGTTATATGGCCCAAGTTTTAGGAGGATCAATCGGAGTTGCTTTTTTTTTTTTTTTTTTTTAAGGTATTTCTATCCCTTTAAGTGCAAATTTACAGGTTGTCCACAATGCAGGTAGTGCACCTCTATACAGTGTGAAGACCGGGCGCCGATATATACTGATGGATAGGGAATCCCAGAAATTTACAGACAATCCTGCTCCATCATTTCTGAGACACCTGTCAAAGTTGCTCTGGTAATGGGGAGTCAGGGAGCCTTGGAGGACGTAAGCAATGGAGCCCCTACAGAACAGATAGTATATATTAGAATTTTTATCAAGTTTTAGGTGTTAGTGTTTTTCTGGGCGCAGACCTGCCAATGAAGCAGGAGTTTCATTGTGAACCCTGGCAAACCAGCAGAGTAGCAGAACAGGAATCTGAAGAGGTCTCCTTCCCTGTACTCTTTCTCCCTGTCATGAGGAGACTGAACGTCAAGACTCAGAAGTCTCACTATAGTCTCACTATAAAGCTGGGGGTTTCAACCTCTCAATCCGTAGTTTATGACTGAGAGCTATGTAACCCTGGGCTTTTTACGAAGTCTGCATTCTTAGGAAATACCATAGGCACAGACCTAGTAAAAAATGATAATTGTCCTTTACTTGACTCCTTTGTGGGCGCTCCAAACACCACCCTCTGTGCACCCCCATCATTACCATGTGAGACAGCAGATAATTCCACCCTCCGTGCACCCCCATCATTACCATGTGAGACAGCAGATAACGCCACCCTCCGTGCACTCCCATCATTACCATGTGAGACAGCAGATAACGCCACCCTCCGTGCACCCCCATCATTACCATGTGAGACAGCAGATAACGCCACCCTCCGTGCACCCCCATCATTACCATGTGAGACAGCAGATAACGCCACCCTCTGTGCACTCCCATCATTACCATGTGAGACAGCAGATAACGCCACCCTCAGTGCACCCCCATCATTACCATGTGAGACAGCAGATAACGCCACCCTCCGTGCACCCCCATCATTACCATGTGAGACAGCAGATAACTGTTCCCTTGTGCATGCTGTGTGAAGTGGTTTTCATAATGTTTCTGATCCATAGGGCCTTACACACAAATCTGGGACAAACCAACTGAACAGTAAATGGGGGGGATAATTTTATTCCCTTTGATCTAAATGGAGTTTTTAACCCCTCAGATGCTACAGACGTTTGAGACCTCTTTAGTATTTGAAGGTTAAAAGGAATAGTAATACTTCATGTTATCTTTATTTTATTTTGTAGGCATTAAAAAACATGAACTATATAAGTCTTATCTCTCAAACCTTTATGGTTTGAGAGATATTCACAAGCAAACTTTCCCCTCCAGCCCCTTTTACCTAGTGTAAGTCATCTCTTCTCAGATGTGGAATCCAGTCCATAGGCCAGACAGATAACAGAAGGGGCAATCTTCTTCCTATGGGAACAATGAAAGCCCTGCCCCCCTTGACAAGTTTTTCAGGTTTTTCCCTTATCTTAACTGAAGATTGTCCCTCTCTGCAATCTACCTGGGCACCTCCCTTCTGATCTGGCTGAACAGTGTTACATCAGTAAAAGGGGCGGGGGGGGATACTTTATCATTCAATTACTCTTGTACTACAACTCTGACAGAATTGATATAACACTCTCCAAAGTCCAAATACTATGATGATTAATTAGAGCTGCTTTTATTATGGAACATTACTATCCCTTTAAAAGCCCCATTTAAATAATTGAGAATTTTTCTTTGTTCCCTATGGTGCAGTTGGTTTAACCAGAATTGTTCATCTTTTTCTTTGTGCTTAAGGCCCGTAGTGTGAATAGATAAAATTTGCTTTACCGGTATGTTCTATGTTCTCTTTGCATGTGTCTGTTGTGTGTTAATCGTCCTGGAAAAAAATGGTAAAAAAACAACAAAAAAAAAAAAAAACAACAATAGTAGGAGATGAGGTTGATATATACTAAGAAGAATTGGTGTAATTTTAGAGCAAACAGCCACCATATAGGGGGTAAATACAATTTTCCAAACTTGCAATTGATGTAGGGTTTTTTGTTTTTTTTTTTAAGATGAGAGTTGGCCGTAGAAATACAGGTGGCAACTATAGTCAAGTTGATACGTTTATTGACTAACTAATCAGATTTAGGATGCAAGGTCTCTTCCTCAGACATGTTATAAAATATGAAACATCTCTCTTTTATATACAAGTACACATTGTATTGATTAGAATATAAATTGTATAAGATCACCTCAGTCCAGACCTAGATTCTTGGATTAGTCAAAGTAGTCACACCTACAAAGGAGGTGTGAAACCTGTGCACACATTTACACCACGGACAAGGTACCCATACCAATCTCCCACTTACACCACAAGATCAGTGGTACCAATGTAATATACCTCATTATGTGTGCAAAATGCTCAGCAGCTCTATATGTGGGTGAAACATGCCACAAATCCAGTGTTAACAACAAAAAGACCACAACACCAGTGGGAGAACATTTTTGCCAAAATGGACACAGTGTCAGACACATTAATCTGACTGTACCAATGGGACTGTTTCACACACAGAGGGACAGAAAAATATGGGAGATTAAATTAATGCTCCAGTTTAATATTTTAAATAATGGCCTATACAGGGACAGTGAATTTCTGTCACATTATCACATTGTGGATTAGCCTGTTCAACAGAGTCCCATTGGGAGTGCAAATACCTTTGACACTTCCAGAGGAAGACTGCAATTTACATCACACTCCTTTACCATTGACTGATCAAAGAGCCTAGGTCTGGACTGAACTATCTTATCCAATTTCTATTCTTATTAATGCAATGTGTACTTGTATTTAAGAGAGAGGTTTTCATATTTAGCTGTATAACATGCCTGAGGAAGAAACCTAAGAGGTCTTGTAAGCTTGCATCATAAATCTGCTTGGTTAGCCAATAAAGGTATCAACTGGACTATATTTGTCTCCTCCTAGCGAGACCTCCAATGCATTGCCTAGGGTGGGGGCAGCCAACCCTGGTCCTCAGTCTTACCAACAATGCGTGTTTTCTCTGCTTGAGTACAGGCGGACTGATTAGTGGCTCGGCCACTTTAATTGGTCCACCTTTGCTCATTTGGGGATATACTCCCCAAGGACCAAGGTTGGCTATCCCTGGCCTAGAGAGTTAGAATAATTGTATGTTGTCAATTAAGATACGGAGACCTCTTTAGCACTCAAAGGTTTAAAGAGTGTATTAAATCAATGCAAGTTTTGGAATTTTTTCTCTCTCAACCAATATGGAATACAGGTACCATGGGCGTTAATCTTCCTTTCTTGGAAGGTGGAACATTTTCAGAAGACAAGGTATTGAAGGAGGAGCCTTCCCTCTCATCAGGCTAACCCTGCCCTTCCAGTCTTGTTATGTTCCAGACAGAGTGAAGAGGCTAGGAACATTTACTTTTTTATTATATACTTTGATGTGGGGCTGTTACAATTCCCCATTAGGTGGGTTGCCATTCCTGGATTATCCAGTATACAGGTGCTGTTGTGAACCCTTGCAGCCCTGTGGAGGAAATCCTGCAGCCCAAGTTTCTCTCTTCTGATCGGGTCTCTACTGAGGCTTTGTTTCTTCTAAATGGTAACCTGCTCCATTGACTTCTATGGGACAGACTTCTCTGGGACATATCTGCAGCTGTTTGTCATACAGAGTTCAGAGAGGGCTCATTCTTCTTGTCTCCTCTTGCCCTGGTATCCGGTTCACATCCCCAGTGTGTCGGGGGTCCCCTGGGGCCTGTGAGTGCAATTCTTGACATTGCTAGGTTACAGTAATAGAGAAGACTACGTTTCCCAGAATGCCCTTTTCGCAGACATTCTTTCAATTGGCTCCTGGTTTTACAGACACCATTTTACTTCTCTCTTGCTTATCTTACGCAGAGGTTGCCTCTCCTTGCTGTCCTCAGATTAACCCTTTGCCTGCCAGATAAGTTCCTTTCTGGGCTTTTCTAGGTTAAATTATTATCCTGGGATACAGTTATTGCTATTTAATACTGTTATTAGACACTACTCCTGTTAAGCTGTCGGATCCAAAGATACATGGAACTAGACCTACGGCAAAGGACTCGGGTGTCTCTGACGCCTCTTACTTACTGCTCCTCATGCCAAGCAGGTCTCCATAGAAAATATTCAAGTTCTTTATGCTCCTCATGTGCTGTGGCCCCTACTACGCCTCTGGGGCCCTCCAGCCCGGAACAAGAGCCAGTCTGGGTGAAGGACTTAAAGTCCACTATGGCACATTTTCCCCTCTCTCTGCAAGGGGTTCTCCATTCATGGAAATCCCCACCACCTTCAGATTTGTGGCCCCTAAAGCCCCTGGGTTGGCTGAACTCATGGACTTCTCTGAAGAGGAGGGGGAATATGAAGAGTAGGATTCTTCCTATTCCTTTGGGGATCCCTTTGAAGCTGACCCTGCTCTCATTAGGGCTGTCTTACAGACCCTTCAGGTCACTGACACCCCTGCCAAGGGTCCTCCTTCTATTGATTTAAATCTCTTGATCCAAGAATCAAGGGAAAAATTCATAGTTGATTTTCCGGACATATTAAAGTTAAAGTGTTAGTAATGTACAAAAAAAAGTTTTTTGCATATAGAAGAGCTTAAAAAGTTGAGCTATATGCAAAAAAAACGTAACTCTCAAACTGCTATGGTGTAAGAGATACAGGCATTTAAAGTTTGATCTCTCCTACTGACAGCTGTAAAGCTGTCAGCAGGAGATTCGTGTTGGTCGACATGGTGGTGCTTGAGAAGTGCTGAGATCTCGTTACTTACAAGGAATCCCTTCATTGGAATGGTCTAAAACGTGTGCCTGGTGTTCATGTTCACGTTTTAGACCATTCCAATGAAGGGATTCCTTGTAAGTAACGAGATCCCGGCACTTTTCAAGCGCCACCGTGTTGACCGACACGAATCTAGTGCTGACAGCTTTACAGCTGTCAGTAGGAGAGATCAAACTTTAAACGCCTGTATCTCTTAAAGGGATAGTAACACTTCGTTTTAACTTTATTTTATTTTGTAGGCATTAAAAAAACATGAAGAATGATATAAGTCTTATCTCTCAAACCTTTATGGTTTATGAGATATTCACAAGCAAAGTTCCCCTCCCCGCCCCTTTTTCCTAGTGTAAGCCATCTCTTCTCAGATGTGAGTCTGGTTGTATGACAGTACAGATAACAGAAGGGGACAATTTTCTTTGTATGAAAACAATGAAAGCCCTTCCCCCCCCTTGACAAGTTTTTCAGCTTTTTCCATTATCTTAATTGAAGATTGTCCCTCTCTGCAGTCTACCTGGGCATCTCCCTTCTTATCTGGTTGAACAGGGGGGGGGATACTTTGCTTGTGAATATCTCTTAAACCATAAAGGTTTGAGAGATAAGACTTATATCATTCTTCATGTTTTTTTAATGCCTACAAAATAAAATAAAGTTAAAATGAAGTATTACTATCCCTTTAAACCATAGCGTTTTTTTTGCATTTAGCTCAGCTTTTTAAGCTCTTCTATATGCAAAAAACTTTTTTTGGACATTGCTAACACTTTAACACAATGCATTGCATACCCCTATGGCACTAAAAGTGTTAAACAGGGAATTGGCATGCAGCCATTAAAGGGATAGTAGCACTTAACATGAAAAAAAATCTATATTATAGGGTTTGCCCCCTGAGTAAAACAAGGGAACTGCTGAAAGGTGTTTTATAAAAGTTATTGCAGCTCAAACCTGAAGTTTGTTTAGGTGCAGTATCACAGTGGCCTGAAATTCTACAGTGGCGCTGTTGCTACTCCATCCTATGGACAGATCTGGTCAGTTGACCATAAAGTTCCATAGGATGCGGTAGCAACAGCTCCAGTGTAACATTTCAGGCCACTGTGATACTGCACCTAAAAAAAATTCAAGTTTGAGTTGCAATAATTTTTGAATAAAACACTTTTCTGCAGTGGGAACACCCTTGTTTGACTCAGGGTGAGACACCTTACAATATATAATTTTTTACATATTATTAAGTGTTACTGTCCCTTTAAAGGATAGCCTTTAATGTGGCTTTGAAATGTCCCATAACAGTGAAAACAGCCCTCCCTATTCTGAGAGGATGGGATTCGTACAACAATATGCTATTTCAGGCAGTTTCTACTACAAAGACGAGTATTCTTCAGTAACGTTCTTGACCTTTGTAATGCAAACCGGAACTCCTTATTTTTACCCTTTTCTTTTTATTGATTTTCTTTTTCATACATCGTGTTGCGGTCTGAAGTCGGAGTGGGTTTTGTAGCACCGGGAGCTTACATCTATCTAGCACAATGCCTCTGTAGCCATGAAAAGCCGTGATCATAAAAGCAAGAAGAAAATTGGTCTTCCTTATAAAGATGAATATAATATAATATAATACAAATACAAGGCTACTCAGGCAGAAAAGCAGAATACGTAGGAGCGTTCTTGAAATAACTGTTGTAAATTAGAGAAAATATTGCAGGTAGCTACACTTAAAAAGTAAAGTAACATCGCTTAGCCCTGTGAGTGCCATAAGTGTAAGCATTGCAATGCGTTGCGTACCCCTCTGGCACTCAAAGGTTTAATAAAATCCCCCCCCGTCACATACTTATCTTACTATTATTAGAAAATTCTAATGGATACTCTGACTGTTTTCCTTGTTTGTAGCGATAAAATCTGCAGCCAGTCGTGGATTTTGTTGCCATAGATGTGGACATGACGCCATCTTAACCCCTTAATGACGGATGTCGTACACTTCATGGAATTATGGGATGGCAGTAGCGCTAGGGCCACCCACCCCCGAACCGCTCAGTCCTTAAAAGGATAGTAATACTTGCAAATTGCTAATCCCCATATTGTAGCTTTGTTAAAAAGAAATTATTGCCCCCAGTGTCATCTCTCAGACCCTTATGGTTTGAGAGATGATACCGCTCAAAGTTCCCCCTCCCCCTTCCCTGATTGAATGCTGACTGCAGGGATATCCGGTATTACTTGCATCAGGTGGCTCTGCAGCATTGCCGAGATTGCGTTTATAAAAAAGAAATCATTTACTAAAACGGTCTTCTACGTGTTCTTGCAAACCAAGCACAAACCAAGCACACGTAGAAGACCGTTCTAGTGAAAGATTTATTTTTTTATAAACGCGATCTTGGCTCAGCTGCAGAGCCACCTGATGCACATAAGACTGTCATTCGACAGCTTCCCCTGCAGTCAGCGTTCAGTCAGGGAAGGGGGAGTGAGGGGCTACAATATGGGGATTAGTAATTTGTACGTATTACTATCCCTTTAAGGGGTTAAAGGACCACAGAACACAAAATCTGTTCACTGCACATGGTAATCGTAACCCTTTACAGATCAACTCACCCTTTCTGGTCTTTTAAAACCCTTTGAGTGCCAGAGGGGTGTACAGCTGTGGAGATAAGCAGCACACAAAGATTAAGTAGGCTCATGTACACGGCCTGGCTCAGTTTGAAGAAAGCTGCCAGTAATTGTCATGTCTGCCCCCATAGACCTGACATCAAGGACCGATATGAAGAAGTTATCTCTTGAACAAAGGTACAAGGCCAAAAGTAAAAGGGGGCATTAACATTTTTTGGCCATAGTAGAGTAAGTGGGGGCATAAGGTTATTGTTTAGAGTTTTCCTTTAAAGGGATATTAATGTTTGAAAATAAAAGCAGCTCTGATTGATCTTCATAGTATTTGGGCCATGGAGTGTGTTATTTCACTTCTGTCAGAGTTGTAGTACAAGAGTAATTGAATGATAAAGTATCCCCCTCCCGCCCCTTTTACCTAGTGTAACACTGCTCACCTCAGATGTGGAATCTGGTCTCTTGACCGGACAGATCACAGCAAGGGACAATCTTCTTACTGTGATCATAAGGAAAACCTGCCCCCCTTGACAGGTTTTTCAGGTTTTTCCTTATGATCAGTGAAGATTGTTCCTCTCTGTGATCCATCCGGACAGTCTTGCTGATCTGAGGTGAGCAGTGTTACATCAGTAAAAGGGACAGGAGGAAGATACTTTATCATTCAATTACTCTTGATCTATCTATCATACTTACCTTAGTTTTGGTCTGCGAGGCATTGCCCGTATGACCTCACTTGCTGACCCTTGCTTGCTGCTCTAAAAGGCAAAAGAAAAGCTCTCAATGGAATCTCACTTCCCATCCAGTTTTTAAAGGGGATAGTACCAGATCCCAATAAGCAGCTCTCCAATTAATCTGCCTAGTTTGTAGTCCAAGTAGAACTGTGTATCAGTACTATCCGATTTGTAGTTCATGTGTAATTTAATTATAAAGTGTCCCCCTCCTGCCCCTTTTATTTACCCTTAGCTGCCTCTCAGTTGTGTAAACCGGTCGTGGGACCGGACAGATCGCGGAGAGGGACAATCTTCATGCAGTGAGTATAAGGAAAACTCTGCCCCGCTTGTTGAAGGAGGACAAGATTTTCCTTATGATTACTGCCTCTTGCTGCTCTCCATCCAGACTGGCATGAGAGGCAGCGTGACGTGGGTTAAAGGGGGGTATTTTATAATTAATTTACTATTGAACTACTAATCGGATAGTATTGATACATGGCTCTATATGGACTGCAAACTAGGCAGATTAATTGGAGTGCCGTTTATTGTGAACTATTGCTTTAAAGGGTTAGTAATGTCTAACACTTACTAACCCTAATATTGAAGGTATTAAAAAGATAATATTAATGTGCCAAGTCGTATCTCTCAAACCTTTATGGTTTGAGAGATATAAGCGCAGAGAAAAATACTCCCCCTCCCTCCCCTTTTCCAGACGTCCGCATGTAGCTGACGTCAGGAGATCCCGGTCCCACACCAGCCGGCGGCTCTGTCTGCAAAGTGTTCTTGCTAACCAGGCAAACTTTGTAGACCATTCCAGTGATGTATCTGTTTTTCCATAGCGCTCGTTCAGCTCTGCTGAAGAGCCGCCGAGTCGGCCGACACAGATCCACTGCTGACAGCTTTACAGCTTGTTGGCAGGAGGGGGAACTTCCAGAGCTTATATCTCTTATATACCTTCAATATTAGGGTTAGTTAATGTTAGACATTACTAACCCTTTAAAGGGATAGTAATGGATAATTTTACCTTGCTGTAATATTGTAGGCATAAAAAAAATGAAGATCGCTGTAAGTCTTATCTCTCAGATCTTTATGATTTGAGAGATATCGCTTGTTAAAGTGACCTTTTCCTGGTTGTTTTACTCAAGTCTGCCATCTAGCTGACAGCTGCAGATTCCGTTCATTTGACCAGACAAAGGCTCTTCAGCAGAGCTGAAATCACGCTATTTAGAAATAAATACTTCATTTGAATGGTCTACAAAGTGTGCTTGCAAACCAGGAACACTTTGTAGACCATTCCAATGAAGTATTTATTTCTGAATAGCGTGATGTCGGCTCTGCTGAAGAGCCTTCTTCTGGTCAACTGACTGGAATCTGCAGCTGTCAGCTAGATGGCAGTCTTGACTGAAACAGACGGGAAAAGGTAACTTTACCAAGCGATATCTCTCAAACCATAGAGGTCTGAGAGATGAGACTTACAGCTATCTTCATCTTTTTTTTTTTTTTTAATGCCTACAATATTACATCAAGGTAAAATTAACCATTACTATCCCTTTAAAGGGTTAGTAATGTCTTGTAGAAATAAAAAAAAAAAAAAAGTCCATCTATGCCACTCTGATCTCTCAAACCTTTATGGTTTGAGAGATATAAGCTGATAAAGGTCCCCCTCCCCTTTCATTGACGTCGGAGCTCTAGCTGACAGAAGCTGATCCTGGTCCCAGGACCGGCAGGTGGCTCTTCAGCACAGCCAAGATACCGCAATCTACAAATAAAATACTTAATTGAAACGGTCTACAAAGTGTGCTTGCAAACAAGGCACACTTTTTAGACCGTTCCAATTAAGTAGTTAAGAGATACAGGCGTTTAAAGTTTGATCTCTCCTACTGACAGCTGTAAATCTGTCAGCAGGAGATCTGTGTCGGCCGACACGGAGGTGCATGAGCAGATTCGCAATCTCGTTATTTACCACAAATCCCTTCATTGAAATGGTCTAAAGCGTGTGCCTGGTTTTCAAGCACTCATTTTAGACCATTCCAATGAAGGGATTTGTGGTAAATAACGAGATTGCGGCACTTCTCAAGGGCCTCCGTGTCAACCGACACAGGTCTCCTGACAGCTTTACAGCTGTCAGTAGGAGAGATCAAAATTTAAACGCCCGTATCTCTTACACCATAGCGGTTTGAGAGAGACTTTTTTTTGCATTTAGCTCAGCTTTTTAAGCTCTTCTAAATGAAAAAAAAAAACTTTTTCTGGACATTACTAACACTTTAATTGATTTTATTTACTCAGTCATTCATAGAGCAGGGAGTACCATGTAAGTCTGCCATTCCCATCCTCCAAGTCCAGGCTGGATCCTAGAACTCGCTTATCATGGCAACAACGGCATTCACTCCATATCTTTCTTGTATTTCTCTGACTCGCATATGGAAGCTGGGAAATATAACATTGATTGCTGTATACTCGTATGTATTCCTAGATGTTATCTAATGCATATTTTGTACTTGCAGGATCCATGTCCTACTGATGTTGACTTGAGAGAACCAGGCCAATCAAAGGAAATGGACCACTTGAGGTTAAATATTACACCAATTATCAGTCAGTCAGGTGATAAGGAGCCTCTTGATTTTCTACAAACGACCACAGGACACCTTGCACAATTTACACCCAGAGAAAATGTATTGTACAATGACGAAGGCAGTTGTAAAACTGATGGAACGTCTAAAGATGTGTCGTACATCAGAGGGACATCTGAGAAATGTCATTTTCCCTACATGTTTCAGCAGCCAGAGGCAACTGCTGACACTCACAGTAAAGACTACAAACAAGCAGATAATAAGGGCAATGATTTTGTCAAACAGAGTCCGCCTTCACCGTCACAAATAAGAGAAAAAGCCACAAAGCCAATCACTTCTATCACAATTGCATCTCGTAAACGTTCCTCACCTTTTCCCTTCCCAGGTGGTTCAGAAATTGTCCATCCTCCTCAAACTTTAAGTGGTGTTCAAACACAGAGTTATGATCGAGTTAAATCTGATGAACTGTTTAGAGATGAACCTGCTAAGTTGATTTTTAGGTCAAATAATGAGTCGCCTGTCATTCCCCACCAAGATAATCGAAAGGAAGTGATGGATTCTAAAGATGTGATTGGGATCCAGTCTCCTATTCCGAGTTCTTCAGAACACAGTCCTACTGCTCATATGGAAAGCAGGCAGTTATTATCTCATAGTGCTGTTTTGGACAGAAACGCTTCAGAACAGAAATGGAATTCTGCTAATGATATGAAGATTAGTCCTTTAATTGAGAGATGCAGTAAAGTTGAGTCTGTTGCTCTTGAACCAGAAATAGGCTTTTCCAGTCATGACTATTCAAAAGTGCAAAGTTCTACTGCCTTGGAAAAAGACTTAATGAATGTCAATTTGGTTAGATCGAGTTCATATTCTACACAGAAAGATGATCGGAAGGTAGGTGGGGATGAACTGAACCACTCTAGTCCAGAACGTGTTACAAGTGCAGATCGTGTCAATGCATCATCTCCAACCAGGAAAGCACTTTCTTGTATACATGTTTCAATCTCCCCCAAACAGGACACCTTTAAGAAACATGACTTTGTTCTTGATGTGCCAAGTGTGGATGTGGCATCTGAGTCTTTTAGTGACTCACAAGATGGGATACTTAACGCAGATGAAACATTACTGCCCAGGGCAGACTCTACAAAACTGGCAAGGACTGAGCAAGCTTTGAACGGTCAAGATCTGTCCCTTGATAAAGTGACCGTACCTTCCACTAGTTCCTATTTTTTGCATTCACCGGCAGAAGGTACTAATCGTATCACAAATACCAGGAATGAAAGCAATGTTCCCTTCTTGAGCCAAGAAAGTAAACGCGAAAGAACACAGGGGGTTCAGTGCCGCACACCACTGTATGATGCAGCCACACAGATAACAACTGAAAGTCCCGCAAAAACAACATTTTCAAGTGAAATTTTTATTGATGGTAGAGAGGAGGATACCATTTCTTCTCCTACAAATCTAAAGGTGAACAAGACCTCGGACGTTCCCTCTTCATATTTCACTCCAATTTCCAACCTCTCTCGGGCAACTGGTGAGAAAAACTTGGTTGCATGCGCTTTAGCATCTCTGTAAATCTGTCACCTCAGTAACCTCTTGGGTGCTGAAGACATAGGTAGTGCATTCATGTCTCTAGCATCCAATCTTATATTAAAGCACATTTATTCTCTTTAAAGTGGACCTGAAGCCTTAAAGGGTTAGTAATGTTTCACAATAAAATCAGCTCTGATTAATCGTCATAGTATTTGGGGCCATGGAGAGTGTGATTTCAACTCTGTCAGATTTGTAGTACAAGAGTAATTGAATGACAAAGTATCCCCCTCCCTCCCCTTTTACTGATGTAACACTGCTCACCTCAGAGCAGCAAGACTGTCCGGATGGATCACAGACAGGGACAATCTTCAGTGATCATAAGGAAAAACCTGTCAAGGGGTGCAGGGATTTCCTTGTGATCACAGTAAGAAGATTGTCCCTTGCTGTGATCTGTCCGGTGAAGTGACCAGATTCCACATCTGAGGGGAGGGAGGTGTCTTACACCAGGTAAAAGGGGAGGAGGAGGATACTTTATCATTCAATTACTCTTGTACTACAACTCTGACAGTATTGAAATAACACCCTCCATGGCCCAAATACTGTGAAGATTAATTGGGGCTGTTTTTTTGTGAAACATAACTACCCCTTTAAATTCAAGTTTGCCTATTTTAAAACATTTTACAGTTCTCCGTGTATCATGTTAGACAGGAGACCAGTGCATGAACCGTTTAGGAGACATTCATACTTTTATATATGAAAACTGATCTGTCTGAGTGCAGCACCTTATGATAGGATGTTGATCCAGGGAAATATCCGACTGTCGTTTGGAGTCAGGAAGGAATTTTTTTTTTTTACCCACTTGGGGCTAAATTGGAAATGGCTTCAGAGGGCTTTTTTTTTTTTTTTTTTTTTTTTTTTTTTTTTTTTTTTTCTTCCTTCCTCTGGATCGACAGGGGTGTATTTGGCATGGGCTGGACTTAATGGACACGTCTTTTTTCAGCCTCATCAACTATGTTACTGTAATGGACAACTCTCCATGACCCAAATACTCTGAAGATTAATTGGAGCTGCTTTTATTGTGAAACATTACTATCCCTTTAAGGAGTTCTCTCCCTCCAATCCATTGGTACTAGTAGGTCTTCACCCCTTATGGACCAGGGACGTGTGTGATGTGGTAAAAAGACATTATACATAAACACAGACAGTGAACCGGGAACCCCCATAACGTTACAGAGATGGATGAGTTCTAAAGTGACTTTGCAGTTAGTTGGAGACTTAACTAGAATTCAAACTGTTTAACACTTTACACGTCACAGGGGTATGCAACGCATCGCTTTGCAATGCATTGCTTATCCCTCTGGCACACAAAGTGTTAAAGCGCTGTTTGGTCAGAGGGAATTTTATTAGTCCCCTCTGGTAGAGTTGGTTTGTCTCAGAAATTCCTCCTTTTTAGTTTTCCGCATATGGCCAGAAGTGTAGATTGGCATCTCTTAATTACAATTCAAACATATGGCTAGTGCGCGCCAGGTCACGTGCTAAACAAGGGAGGGACACAGGCTGGATCGACAGGACCGGTGGGAGTGACTACGTTACCTCAAGGTAACGAGTATGACATGTGAAGTCCATCTCCCCCGGTCTTGACGTCACTGGGTAAGATTTTGCTTTACTGTTTATGCCTAACGTAGAAACATTCCAAAAAGGAACTACACAGCGTTTAATATATTAATGCAGAGTGCACACTGAGACCACATCTTGTTGGGACGATAGTTCCGCTTTAAAGGGGATGTATCAGCTTATAAAAAGGCGTCACCATCTGCTTTGTTAATAAAAGTTATACTAGGAAAGCTGTGTTTAAAAAAAAAAAAAAAAAAATTAACTACTTATAAGGATATTCCCTCTTCTGTGCTGTGCAATTCCGCATTATGTGCACAGCACTTCTCTTCAGCACATCGTATTTCACCTCCCAGCTGCCCCAGGGAGCGCGTTCACACTTCCCTGCGGTGTTCTGTGAACGGCTTCTATTGTTACATCAAACTCCAGTTAGCATTATATTGATGTTGCAACCTCAGTATAATGCCTACCGGAGCTTGCTGTAACACAAGTAGCCATTCACAGCATACCGAAGTGAAGCGTGAACGCGCTTCCTGGGGCAGCTGGGTGGGAGGAGAAATAGGACATGCTGAAGGGCTTTGCCGATCAGCATAGCTCTTCTGCAATTGAAGATGCAATATCTTTATAAGTAGTTAGATTTAAAAAAAAAAAAAAGCTTTCCTAGAATAACTTTTATTAACCAAGCAGATGGTAACACCATTTTATAAGGTGATACATCCCCTTTAAACCTTTATCATCCCTCTATAAGCATTGATTTGCAGTGCGTTACACACCTCTGGTCCTTGAAAGGTTACGATCAGGTGACATATAAGAGAGTTTGTTTTCTTTGACATTTATGAAATCTAATTATTTTTCTTTGGAACAGACCAACCTTTGCTGGTGCCTTATAGACCCCCTGGAAGCCCAGAATGGTTCTACGTCCCATATACTGAACGGACGCCCAAGGCGTCGCCTGTCAGCACAGCCGAAAGTTCACACACAGGTATTAATGGGATAAATGATATTCCACTGCCACCTAGTGTTAACAAGTGATATTGTACTTAAAGGATTGGGAAAATATCAAATGTCCTCTGTGTTGTATGTATGTATGTGTATATATATCTTTATTTATATGGCGCCACACAGTGTACGCAGCGCCTTACAATAGACATATGTTACAATAAATAAGAGGGGATGAAATAAGTGCGACATTCATAGAAACAATGGGAGAGAGGTCCCTGCCCCAAGGAGCTTACAGTCTAAATGGGTAAAAGGAGACATACAATGGGGTGAGAGGGTGTTAAGTGCTGAGTGTTCTTTTTCGATGGCTAGTCATGTTTTTTATTAGTTTTTTGTTTTTATAATGGGGAAAATCATATGGAAGGATTTTACTTATAGGAAAGACAAAGGTAGTCCAACTGATGGCGAGTTCTTTATTCAGGAGTTAGAAGAGCTCAAGATCACGCCTCTCTATTTGTCATTGAAAGAAATTATTCATAGGGACTACTGTAATGGCATCACCTAGTGCTCACTTTATAGAATGCTTTTAATTACCCACTTTGCTACTAAGGATATGGCCATCGACATTATCCCCAGGAACTCTAAAACTGCCAAGTACGTTGCCGGCCATGTTCTCAGGTGGTACCCTAGTACGGTTAAGGATGTGGATGGCTGCGTCCTCTGCAGTCCCACAGCAAAGGGTTTAATCCCGGGGACTGTGTGCTTTCAGGGAAGTCCCCGGTGTTGCCCCTTCTGTGTGGGAATTCTGTCTCAGGAATTAAAAACTAAGCAAACAGTAGACAGACCTGCGCTACTTCATGTGGATTGCTCGTATGAACTTGTGTATAGCAGATATGAAGTAGGGCACGTTTGTCTTCTCTTTGCTTTGTACTTAAAGCAGCAGCACACTTTTTTCTGAGTTATATGGCTTTTCTTGCCGAGTAGAACAAAGTACTCCCACTGCAGAGCAGTTTTGCTTCTAAGTTATTATACCTCAAACATGCTTTTTTAAGCAACAGCAACAACCGGCAAGTAAAGGCATTGACTACAGCTCTCCATTGGTAGTGGCAGGAATTAAAAATACTCATGATCTAGTGAAATAGCTATTTTTTTGTTTTAAGGAAACTGTATTTTCTATTCTGAACACCAGGTGGGGCTATTCCCTTCTTATACTATGGAGATCCATAGTCTATGGTCTGTAACTCAAGCTCTCCCATGAAGCTTACAATAAAATGAATGCCTTTTGGACACCGGCTGGCGCTGTTGGAGTTTGATTAGAAAATAATAAGTCTGAGGTGTAATAAGTTTTGAATGAATAATCTCCCAGCAGTAAGAGTGCTGTTTTACTGAGTAGAAGCCCTGTAGTATACATTCATAAAATAATTACTGCTCCTTTAGTTATTTAGGATTCCTGATATTATTACTTCCCTCCCAGACTTTCTTCTATTCTCTTAACTATTATGGAACACTAATACCACCTAATAACCAACCCCAATTTACCTTCATCTGGACAAAAAAACCACCACCTATTGGCATTACTTGTACGGAGTTGTACTCCAGAATTAATCTTAAACCCTTTCAGTGCCAGAGGGGAACGCAGCTCATTGCTCCGCAAAGTGTTAATTATCATTGCATATCACGCTTACAGAGGCAGACAGGATTCTTTGTTGTAGAAGCCATGCAGCTCCCACTTCAGTGGGTGGAGTTTGGGGTTCTGGAGTTTGGCAAGAAAGAACCATGCTTGGCTCCATGGGCGTGGTATCCAGTAATATTTCACCTTTAGAGCGCCAGAGGCATTGCATAACCAACTGGCACTCAAACGGTTAATTAAAGATTAACGCTGCAGAATCAGTCCACACCAAATTCATTCATAGCTGCCATTAGGATTTTCTGCCCAGATTAAGCTGGGGGGGATATAAAGAACTTTGGATATAGACAACATTTTTATGAGCCAGATGGAAGTTTTAAGAACCAGTGAAGGGGTGTTTACACATGTGTTTAATAACCCCTTTAGGACCTTGGACGTGCCAGGACTGTGACTACTGTTAGTCCGTTAAAGACCGGTTATGGTCCTGGCACCTCATGAATTGCTTTGATCAGAGCGTGCCTGCAGGAGCGCTGTGATCACACCGGGAGTCTAAAACTGCCGTCTCCAAGACCAGAGCACTACGTTTCAGGCTTTCCCACAGCGAGCCGGTACGCGTGATCGCTCATGTGTGTCAATTCTCCAAATAAAATGGCACTGGTTCTCTAGGAGAAAAAAAACATTTGGCCTTTTGATTGGTAAGAGGTTAAACACTCCAAAAATGTAGTAGCCAGCAGTGACACTTTTAGTAGTCCTGGCTCCTAGGCTCCTGAGATTTTTCCAGCCCTCGATCAGGGTAAGTGAGGGTTAAGTTACTAGGAGTTGTTAGTTTTCCTATGTCCCTTTGAGGACCACGGTGTGTGAAATCAAAGGGTTCACAATGCATTGTGGCATTCCAAAGCGTTAAACACCATATCACCCCTTAGTGCGCCCCTACTTTTGTAAGTTTTTTTGCACACTTACCTGATACGGTAATTCTCCACCAATTTTAGGTTCCAATGATGCTGTTTCCCCCAAGTTTCCATCCGAAGTTCTCGGCTCTGTCAGTGACAATGATCCTGACTCTGTGATGCTCAGACACACGGAGGGCATCTACAGCAAGACCGCAGGCCCTAGAATAGCTTGGGAAGGAGGCACCGTACACCAGAAACCGGACCCAGGTGAGCAATTTATATAACTCTTCTCTTACCTTACTGGGCCTGAAAATCCTAATGACCTGTATGAGTTTTGACTTTGTTCAAGAGTAGAGATGCACCGATGCCAATTTTTTTAGGACCGAGTACGAGTACCGATACTTTTTTTAAAGTACTCGCTGATACCAATTACTGATACTTTTTTGTGACATTTTTTTATTGTAATAAATAATAAAATTGAAATATAACTCTACCTATATGCACAGTACATTACTCGCCTTCCACTGACACAGAGAAGATTAATGGGCATTATTCCTGTGAGTGTCAACGGGATGTGCGACGCATTGCTCGCCAACTCACTGTGTACCCCAGTCACTTAAAGGGTTAAAAAGCTACCGCATGCACTTAATCATGCAAATACATTTTATTAATTGCAACATGAACCTGGCTGTTTTTAAATCTTGCCGCTATTACACTTAATATATATATACCCCTTTAACATTACAACTGACCTGCAGGAGGAGCGGGAGGTTAATTCAGCTCCCGCTCTGCCGCATACCACTATGATGTAACGGGAGGTGCACGCTTTGTGTTCATCTGTACTGTCACCCCTCCAACCTCGTTCATACTTCATACAGACGTGGTATGCGGCAGTGCGGGAACTGGATGAACCTCCCGCTCCTCCTGCAGGTCAGTTGTAATGTTAAAGGGGTATATATATTAAGTGTAATAGCGGCAAGATTTAAAAACAGCCAGGTTCATGTCGCACACTCTAATGGAGTGCGACATTTCAAACGGATACCCCCTGACACAAGGTATCGGTGCCGGCATTGGCTGCATTTGCGCTACTACAAGTACTCGTGCAAATGCCGGTATCGGCACCGATATCGGCATCTGTGCAACCCTATTCAAGAGATAACATCATCAGTGTGAATGAACTTTTACGACGTTGTACAGTCTCTTCTGAAACCTTCCTGAGGTGACTGTAGGAAAGTTTTGAGAAACTGCATTTGGCCATGTAATTCACTGTGAAATTGCCTATATGAAAAGCCCAGTCTGGTGCAATGGGCTGTAATTTTGGACATTTAGAGCATCATAAGAAAAGCTGCCTATGTGTCTCGTTAGGCCAAAGACCCATAAATGTACAGTTAAGGAGATATTCATACTTCTAATACACTAATGTATGCTAATTAAGGTACGGTGCACTTTCATATTCTAATGAAGCTTTTTCTGTGATTATTTTATATGGTATCGAAGTTTTTTCAGTGATGTTTCATATGCCGATGAAATCTCTTCAGCGACGTTATACAAGAGACGGTTTTCAGTGATGTTTCATATGCCAATTTACTTTCTCTGTGGCACCAGGAGACTTTCACTTTTCCCAGAAATAAGTGTGAATATCTCTTAAACTAGACATCTGCTGGATTTTTGGTCATGACATATAGGTGGTTTTTTAATGCAGTTTTCAAATATGTAAACAAAAAAAAAACAAAAAAAAGGTGATAGGTCCACTTTAACACTTCGAGTGCCAGAGAGGTATCCGACACAATGCTTTTGAACTCTCTCTGCCACTGGAAGGGTTAAAGGAAAAACAACGCTTTCTAATAACAACCACCGCATATCTGCACTTAATTAATTGTGCCCTTGGTTCTAGAGCAGTGGTTCTCAATCTTTTTTTGTTCGGGGCACCCCTAACACGTAATCTAGAACATTCAGGGCGCCCCTAACATATTTAATGTACTATATCAAGGGCATAATGAAGGTTCCATACATAAATATAGTTATTATTAGGTCTTACAATCATAATAACACAATTAAACATAATGTGCATAACATTTTCTATAAATCTTTATTTAAAAGTCCATTTTTGTTAGTCTTCATAGAAAACATGGGGCACCCTAAAAACAACGCTTTCTAATAACAACCACCGCATATCTGCACTTAATTAATTGTGCCCTTGGTTCTAGAGCAGTGGTTCTCAATCTTTTTTTGTTCGGGGCACCCCTAACACGTAATCTAGAACATTCAGGGCGCCCCTAACATATTTAATGTACTATATCAAGGGCATAATGAAGGTTCCATACATAAATATAGTTATTATTAGGTCTTACAATCATAATAACACAATTAAACATAATGTGCATAACATTTTCTATAAATCTTTATTTAAAAGTCCATTTTTGTTAGTCTTCATAGAAAACATGGGGCACCCTAAGTTGATGTCCATGGCACACCAAAGTGCCACGGCACCCTGGTTGAGAATCCCTGTTCTAGAGAGATCCTCAATCAGTCCTAGATGTCAGGTCCATGAATGTGGACATTATATTTACTGAAATATCTTTCAAATTGACGCAGGCAGAGGGCATGGACCTGATTAACTCCTGTTAGGACCAGAGGCGTGCACAACACATTATGAAACGTGTTGCATACCCCTGTGGTCCTTAAAGGCTTAAGATTTCCATGTGCAGAGAGTAGAATTTTTGTCCTGTGGTCCAGCTAAAACTTTCATGTCCGCCTCCATGGACACGACATTCATGTCTGATCAAAGATACAAGGACATAGTTCATTGAGGTCATTTGCATATTTTCCCTATTATTAGTAGGTGTTATTTCTCATTTAAAACCATAAATAACAACAAGTCGGAACAAATTCTTACGTATTTTCAAGGTTTCCGAGAGGATTTGGAGTTGCCAAAGAAAACACATCCCCAAACGATGCAGGAAACTCAGTTTGGTTCCTACATAAAACCCTCTTATACTACTAACAGGGAAGGGGCTTCACAGCCTGAACAGAAGCCAAGAAACAGATTAGACAATGGGAAAGTAAAGGCTCAGATCCCCTCATACCAGCAAATAGATAAAAATGAGTTCTTCTCCTTAATACCAGAAGCTGATTACAGTCGAGATCAGCTATCCAATGTCAATCTACCAATGACGTCCAAAGATCTAATGGTAGGATCTGAACTTGCACAAGCAAAGAATAATTCAAGGAGTTTTCCGTCCACGGATGTACCTGAAACTAGGCTGAGGAGTGGCCAGTCCCCAAAGAACAAAAACTTTACACAAACCGATTTCCATCGAATGAGTAAAAAAAGTGACAAAACCATAAAAAATGCCAAGCCCACATCAGAAAGTCAGGATTCTGTTACTCGTAAACAATTGCATAAAGATGAGTTTACCCCAAGTGAGAGCACCGTTTCAAACCAGAGCTTAGATGATCTGTGGGCCCGATTTACAGAACGTAAGAAAGCTCAGCTCTCTGAATCCAGTAATAAACTAGAGCTGTCACTGGTGGAACGTCTAGATCGGCTAGCTAGGCTTCTCCAGAATCCAGCTTCCCGTTCTTTGTCTTCAAGAGGTGAGCAAATTGATGCCCATGACCAAACTCGGAGGAAGAATGAAGACCGTGAGTGGAGATGGGGAAGCAAGAAGATGGAAGGAGAAAGATGGTACAAAAAGGACCTTGTAGGTTTTAATCAGCAAAGAGAAGGTGGATTAATACTAGATAAAACAGAAGAGTCCGAGTACCCAGCGAGAAGGATATTGCAACAAGGACAGTATGTAGACAAGACCAGTGATGAGTCAGTAGGTTCAGAATTCTCTCCTGACGTGAGGAGCACAGAAACAGTCAGTGCTGTCTCTGAATCCGAAACGGCCACTCAGACAGGCAGTGATGTAACTACTCAGACTGGCGTCAGTGGATCTATATCTACCATAGACACCGTCAGGCTTATCCATGCTTTCGGCCCAGAAAGAGTTCGTCCGTCATCGAAGCTCTCCCGCCTGTATAACACCATCGACCTTCAGAAGAAGCGCACTGAAGAAGGGACGAGAAAGCTGAGCAGGCATTCCAGGTCCAAGGAGCACCCCAAAAGAGAATTGACCGAACTTCAGAGAGGCCTAAATAAGGTAGAGGTGTGTGGTGTGTTTGTTATATTACAGTGGTATGACTTCCAGGGTAACGAGGTGTGTAAAGAGTTAAAGGGATAGTAATACTTCGTTTTATCTTTATTTTATTTTGTAGGCATTAAAAAAAAACATGAAGAACGATATAAGTCTTATCTCTCAAACCTTTATGGTTTGAGAGATATTCACAAGCAAAGTTTCCCCTCCCGCCCCTTTTACCTAGTGTAAGTCATCTCTTCTCAGATGTGGAATCCAGTCCATAGACCAGACAGATAACAGCAGGGGACAATCTTCTTCCTATGAGAACAATGAAAGCCCTGCCCCCCTTGACAAGTTTTTCAGGTTTTTCCCTTATCTTAATTGAAGATTGTCCCTCTCTGCAATCTACCTGGGAACCTCCCTTCTGATCTGGCTGAACAGTGTTACATCAGTAAAAGGGGCGGGAGGGGGATACTTTGTCATCGAATTACTCTTGAACTACAACTCTGACAGAATTGAAATAACACTCTCCAAAGTCCAAATACTATGATGATTAATTAGAGCTGCTTTTATTATGAAACATTACTATCCCTTTAAATTCAATTTTAAAGGGATAGTATTGTCTAATTAAAAAAAATCAGTCTTGTAGCCATCGAAGAAATAAACTAAACTATCCTAGTCCCATCTCTTAAACCTTTATGGTTTGAGAGATATTTGCAGCTTAAAAACTCACTTAAAAACGCACCTCATGGATAAAATCTAAACATGCTAGAAGGCACTGACGTTGTACAATGAACGCTCATATAAATTTACTATACTGATGTCCTCTATCATCACCAGAACTAGCACTGTATTCAGCACTTGACCCTAATGTACTCTGTATGTCTCCCATTAACACTTTAGATTGTAAGCTTTCGGGCAGGGACCTCGCACCCAATGTTTCACTCTACAAAGCACCTGTAACCCTGTATTGTTTAGACCCTGAAATTGTAAAGTGCTGCGTACACTTGTGGCGCTATATAAATAAACATATTCATTCATTCATAGTTCCCCCTCCCTCCCCTTTTCCTGACGTCAGCGATCTACCTGACGGCAGTGGAATCCGGTCCCGGATTTGTCAGAGGCTCTTCAGCAGAGCCGAGATCACAATATATAAAAATAAATATTTAATTGGAACAGTCAACAAAGTTTGCTTGCAAACCAGGCGCACTTTGTAGACTGTTCCAATGAATTAGTTCTTTTTACATATCGCAATCTCGGCTCCGCTGAAGAGCCTCAGACGAATCCGGGACCTGATTCCCCTGCAGTCAGCTAGAATGCTGACGTCAAACATGGGACTAGGATCGTTTAGTTTATTTTTTCAATGGCTACAAGATTGAATTTTTTTTTAAAAATTAGACAATACTAACCCTCTAAAACTAATCTTATTACCACATAATATTAAACCCCCACTTACCTTATATGGCCAGAAACTCCAATAGCCAATGTGAATCTTGTCTTTGAAACTGATTTGGCGTGGGCTGAACGTGATGGACGTATGTCTTTTTTCAGCCTCATCAACTATTTTACTATGTTATTATGTTACATTTATTTTTATTTAAACAGAGCATTTAACATTTTTTATTTTTTTTACATTGTGGCTTTTAGCCCTTTCAATGATAGAGAGATCAAACTGTGTTGGAGATCTCCCTCGAGCATTAAAAAAATGTTAAAAACCCAATTTGCATTAATTGAGTTAAGCTCTTCATTTTAGTCAGTGGGAATTTGGTAAATTTATTATATATTGCTTGTCAGTTGATTAGCCAGAGAATCTCTCCACTTTGCCATTACACATAAGATCAATATATAGTAACATAGTAAATTAGGTTGAAAAAAGACACAAGTCCATCAAGTTCAACCTTCGCCTCATACCCCAGTGACTGAGAATTTTATAGCTTTCCTGCTACCAATTAAAGTGTTAGTAATGTCTGAAAAAAACGTTTTTGCATTTAGAAGAGCTTAAAAAGCTGATCTAAATGCAAAAAAACGTATCTCTCAAACCACCATGGTTTAAGAGATACAGGAGTTTAAAGTTTGATTTCTCCTACTGACAGCTGTAAAGCTGTCAGCAGGAGATCCGTGTCGGTTGACACGGTGGCGCTTGAGAAGTTCCGACTTCTGTTTACTTACATGGAATCCCTTCATTGGAATAGTCTAAAACGTGTGCCTGAAGACCTAGGCACACGTTTTAGACCATTCCAATGAAGGGATTCCGTGTAAGTAACGAGATTGCGGCACTTCTCAAGCGCCTTCGTGTCAACCTATACGGATCTCCTGCTGACAGCTTTACAGCTGTCAGTAGGAGAGATCAAACTTTAAACTTCTGTATCTCTTAAACCATAGCGGTTTGAGAGATACGTTTTTTTTGCATTTAGATTAGCTTTTTAAGCTCTTCTAAATGCAAAAAAGTTTTTTTCAGACATTACTATCACTTTAAGTTAGTTTTTATCAGACCTTCGTGATCAGCCTACTGATAAACAGTATAACTCTGCATGTTCCCTTTTATAGTAACATAAATATATATATATATGTTCGAAGAAACTCTCTTTTGGCCATATGCCCAAAGTAAAAGGGGAAGCAAATTTGCCATGCCATATTGAGTAAGAAATCTAATTCCCATTGATCATTTAAACCTCTGAGTGCAGTGCTTTGCAGAGGTCTGCAACACCCTGCTTCACACCAGCCATCTAATAGTGAAACACTCCCTCAGTACAGTCTCCAAATCCCCTAAAACACCGCCCTGCGGGAACGACTTGATTTAAGTGTAAGGGAATAAGTAGAGGAAGGGGAGGCAGTGACAGTGTGCGTGAAGTGTAATTAGGGGTAAACGTGAGATCTTGAGTGTGGGGTCATATTCTGTACTTGATTTCAGGAATGTGTTGTACCTGTAAGATATTATACAATTGCTAATTTGACCAGTACAGATTTGCCAAAGTTGCCTCCCCTTCTCTAAATTGTAAGTTGTAACAAACAGTAGCCTATATGCCCTTTGTATAGCACTCTCCCTCCCTCTCTGTCTTCCTCCCCTTCCCTCTCTGTCTTCTTCTCCCTCAGTCTCTGTCTTCCTCTCCCTCAGTCTCTGTCTTCCTCCCCTTCCCTCTCTGTCTTCCTCCCCTTCCCTCTCTGTCTTCCTCCCCTTCCCTCTCTGTCTTCCTCCCCTCCCCTTCCCTCTCTGTCTTCCTCTCCCTCAGTCTCTGTCTTCTTCCCCTTCCCTCTCTGTCTTCCTCCCCTTCCCTCTCTGTCTTCCTCTCCCTCCCTCTCTGTCTTCCTCTCCCTCCCTCTCTGTCTTCTTCTCCCTCCCTCTCTGTCTTCCTCTCCCTCCCTCTCTGTCTTCCTCTCCCTCCCTCTCTGTCTTCCTTTCCCTCCCCTTCCCTCTCTGTCTTCCTTTCCCTCCCCCTCCCTCTCTGTCTTCCTCCCCCTCCCTCTCTGTCTTCCTCCCCCTCCCTCTCTGTCTTCCTCCCCCTCCCTCTCTGTCTTCTTCTCCCTCCCTCTCTGTCTTCCTCTCCCTCCCTCTCTGTCTTCCTCTCCCTCCCTCTCTGTCTTCCTCTCCCTCCCTCTCTGTCTTCCTTTCCCTCCCTCTCTGTCTTCCTCTTCCTCCCTCTCTGTCTCCCTCCCTCTCTGTCTTCCTCTCCCTCCCTCTCTGTCTCCCTCCCTCTCTGTCTTCCTCTCCCTCCCTCTCTGTCTTCCTTTCTCTCCCCTTCCCTCTCTGTCTTCCTTTCTCTCCCTCTCTTCCTCTCCCTTTCTTCCTCCCTCTCCCCTGCTCTCCCCAGCCAGCACTACAGTAACAATAAATCAGTATTTTTTTTTGTAATTACTAATGAGTGCTGTTCAGTTGTTCTTCATATATTTATATATTTTGATCAAGTCATTGGTGACAAGTTGAGAAAGTTAAATTGATAAATGTAAATTCTGCATGGAGAGACCTATGAAACTGGTGGGGGCACTGTATAATTGACATTTTGTTTATTTTTCCTTGGAAGATAACAGAGTCCAGTTCTGTGTCCACACAAAGCAGCTCACTGGACCCAAAACCAGCTCAGAAACATAAGAAGAGCGGCAAGTTCCTGAATAAAAGCGTTCAGGCAGGTGGGTACACTGGAGAGATGGGCAGAGATATAAAAGCGTTCAGGCAGGTGGGTACACTGGAGAGATGGGCAGAGATATAAAGGCAATCAGGCAGGTAGGTACACTGGAGAGATGGACAGAGATATAAAGGCAATCAGGCAGGTAGGTACACTGGAGAGATGGGCAGAGATATAAAGGCAATCAGGCAGGTAGGTACACTGGAGAGATGGGCAGAGATATCAAGGCGTTCAGGCAGGTGGATACATACATACATTGTATAGAAGGAGGTGTGTGTGTGTGGGCATAGATATAAGGGTGTTCAGGCAGGTAGGTACACTGGAGAGAAGGAACAATGCATTGCATACCCCTCTGGCATTCAAAGGGTTATTAAATTGTAATAAGTAACTGTATATGTATATATATATATATATATATATATATATATATATATATATATATATATATATATATATATACACTGGAGAGATGGACAGAGATGTAAAGGCATTCAGGCAGGTAGGTACACTGGAGAGATGGGAAGAGATATCAAGGCAATATATATATGCATCACCCAGCAGGGGGAGTACCTGCGTTTTACTCAGGAGGAAAAGGACTGCAGTATATAGTTTCTGAAGAAGGGTTTACTGCTCCTTTAAAGACACAGTGAGATGTTTTATTTTTGTTATAAAGAAATTAAAATAAATTTACCGTTCTTTTCCTGCCAAGTAAAACACAAGTATAACCACAGCAAGGGGATGTTTCCTTCAGACGTTATTACTTAGACTTGTCTCTTTTTTTATTTTTATTGAACTGCAGTTTTTCTGCTGTGGTGGTGTCCTTAGCACCTCCTGTAGAGAGCCGTAGTCTGTGACTCCGTTTCTCCAAATGCATAAATAAAACACACAACTGATGTTTGGACACTGGACAGTTTTATTATAAAAATATATACAAGTTTGAGCTGTGATATCTTCCCTCTTGTTTTACACAGCTGGGAAAGCCCACTGACATAGTGTTTCATTATAAAATGTGTACTGCTATAATGAGTCTTTCACTTTATCACTGCAGTTTGTGAAAGTTAAATCATCATATTTTTGTATTTTATTAATCAGAAATTCCAAGGTAGTATGCATGCGTTTCATAAATATTACTAAATGAGTTCTGAAAGTAGCCGATAATTTTGTTTTGTTTTTTTATGAAAAAAAAATATATTCTGAGTAAAACAAAGCTTCTCCTACCAAAGTATTACACTGTAAACAGTTTAAAAAAATCAAACAATTAGCAACATCACCACTTGGTGTCCAAGAGGCTCTCTTTACTAAATGGCCCTCTGTAATAAGTGATAAGATCAGAACAGAAAATTGCAGTTTAATGAATACTGAGCTGCAAAAACATTTGAATAAAGAACCTCCCAACTGTGGGAGCACTTTTGTTTTATTGATCAGAAAAATCCTTATACCATGTTTTTCAGAAAAAAATCTAATGTTCCTTTAATTGTCAAATTTCCCTGTGCCCGTTTGACAGTCACATCCTATACTCTCTGCTACATTTCCAGCAGTTCACTGACTAATTGACACAATTGAGAAATGTCCTATAAAATGCTAGGGGAATTGTGAAAATTCCAGAGCACACATTAGGTTTGCCTTGAGCGACAAAAGATTGAGAGCGACCGTAAATGATTGAATGGATGAATTTAATAAAGTGACAAGTCGCATAGGATGGCAGGGTCCAACTGCACAATACTTGGACCAGATAATCAGTACAAATTGGGAGATGGGTTCCAGTGTTACCAGTTTTATGAGGTTCACATGAATTTCAGTGTCTGAACAGGAAAAGATTATGGATAATTTTATCTTTAAAGGGATAGTATTGTCTGAAAATAATTGTATTTTATATTGTAGCCCATAAAAAAACATTAAAAATGATATAAGTCTTATCCTCCCAAATCTTTATGGTTTGGGAGATATTAGCAAGTAAAGTTTCCCCTGGAGTAACGTCACTGCTCAAGCCTTCAGATTTGGAATTCGGTCCACAGATCAGCGGACAGCTCTTTAGCAGTGCCGAGATCACAATCTTAAAAAAGAATTTCTTCATTGGAATGGTCTACAAAGTGTGCTTGCAAGCCAGGCACACTTTGTAGACAGTTCCAATGAAGTAGTTCTTTTTAAAGATCATGATCTCGGCACTGCTAAAGAGCTGTCCGCTGATCTGTGGACCGAATTCCAAATCTGTACACTAGATGGCAGACTTGGCTAAAACAGCCAAGAAAAGGGAACTTTACTTTACTTTACTTTACTTGCTAATATCTCCCAAACCATAAAGGTTTGGGAGATAAGACTTATATCGTTTTTAATGTTTTTTTAAGGGCTACAATATAAAATAAATGTATTTTCAAGTATTACTATCCCTTTAAGGGGATAAATAAATGAGATCTGCATTATTGTCTGTATCCTCACATCACACCAGGTCTGTGTTGCTACAGCAATGGACAAAGCCTTTGCTCTCAATTTCTCCTACTCTGGTGATGTAATTTAGAGCTGAGACAGGATCTGTCTGCACAGCATGTCTTAATTACCAGAATCTATCATTGTAAATCACTCGAAAAATAGTAATAAAATAAAATGGATAGTACAATATATAGGTGATGTTGAAAACTTTCAAAGTCATTAGTTATTTTTAGGTGAAAGTATCCCTTTAATAGACTAAAGTGCATCCAGTAACAATTAACTGGTAATTGTATGTCATTGTATTCTTATTACAAGATACATTATATAATGATATCTTCAGTTCTAGTGTCTAAAACCCCAGCATTTACCTCCATTACTGCATAAAATTATGTGGAGCCACTTCAGTGAACCCTGGGGTTCCACGGAAAACCATTTGAGAACAACTATTGTAGTCAAGTAGCAGTCAAGTAGCAGCAGGAGAGCCACATGTTGCTCACTCCTGTTATAGAGGCTGTTTCATGTGGAGGTCCCATTGCTATTTGACCTGCTGGTAGTGAATGAAACATTCTGAGTGTTGTTCTGCCCCCTTCTCTTGTTCTATCAAATTGAGATATGTCAGGCTCTTATATCCCTCTCAGACATATGTCCTCCTCTGTTGTTGTAGGAGACTTGGAAATCGTGAGCAGCGCCACCAAAAAGAACACCCGAGATGTTGGCACGACCTTTCCATCCCCAGGAGGAGAGACACAGCGGCCTCTCACTGAGGCTCAGGTTCATGGACACGTCCACATGGAAGACATCACAAGGAGCTTCCTGGATCAGAGGGGGCAAAAGCACAAACAGAGCCCCCTACAGGGTAAGTGATGGCGACACGCAGTATAGAAGGAGAGGTTATGATCTACATGTGGTAATGGGATTTTTTTAATTTTATTTTAATTTAAATACATTTTTTTCATTATCACCTAATTATGGATGGGATTCATCCCTTATTTACACAATAGAAAAAAGTCTAAATCCGTAGTAAATTGGTTACACCACAGGAGAGATATAAATGGGGTCTTCAGGAGAAAAAGAAAAACAGGGGGTGCTTCCTATCGCCTTCACTTTCCATAATTTCCCCAGACATCACCATTCTTGAATTAATACTCCCAAACGAATACTGTAAAATCTTGGGTATAATATGCACAATTTTACCCCTCTTCACCTTATGTGAAGTGGGGGGTGTGTGTTATACCCGAGAGTATTTTTTGCCCAATTTAAAAAAAAAATTAGAGCTGCCAGCTACCTTTGCTCCCTCCTCCAGTGCAATCCAATGTCCAAATAATACTTACTTCCTGATACAGCTTAACGCATTCAAGTGCAGTATGTGAAAAAGCTCCCTCTGTCCCATCTTCTCTGCGGGCGGGATGCTTGCATTTGCCACCAACTTAATTCAGTGGGCTTTCAGGACCTTCCGCCTCCAGCCAATGGTAATGCCCCATGAGGATATCAAGGTCTTCACAGGGCAGTACCATAGGCGGGACAGAGGGACCTTTTTCACATGCTGCACTTGAATGGGTTAAGCTGTATCAGGAAGTAAGTATTATTTTGACATCAGATTGCGCTGGGGGGATTCAGGTAAGGTAGTTGGCAGCTTTAATTTTTTAATTTTTTTTTTTAAGGACAAACAAAGGTGCGTATTATACATAGGCACTCTTGTTTTCCCCTAAAATCTTGGGTATAATTTGCACCTGCGTATTATACACAGGTGCGTATTATACCTGAGATCTTACGGTAGACTGTAGGGCACTTATTTGGTCCTCCTGAAGTGCTTCGGAAAATCTTTATGCTGCTTCCCTCAAAACAGATGCATCAGACTGCTCCTCTTCACAAAAGGACACCTCACTCAGTAGAAACATGTAGAGAAAAATAAAAAAAAAAAATAAAAAAGGAGGGGCGCCAATATTGCTTTATTACAGGTAAAACAAGTAATAGATATTAAGATATATTATACTCACATATTTCTGTAGTTGAGACACCAGCTTTTAATGGCCCAACAATACAGGTAAGAGGAGACCACAAACCCGTCTCCACTCGGGGACTTTCATGGGATCTTCCAAGAGGCAAATGAAATGTAAAATATTAGTGATGTTTCACAATAAAATCAAGTATTTGGACAGTGGAGAGTGTTATTTCAATACTGTCAGAGTTGTAGTACAAGAGTAATTGAATGATAAAGTATCCCCCTCCCGCCCCTTTTACTGATGTAACACTGCTCAGCTCAGAGCAGCAAGACTGTCTGGATGGATAACAGAGAGGGACAATCTTCAGTGAGAATAAGGAAAAACCTGTCAAGGGGACAGGGTTTTCCTTATGATCACAGTAAGAAGATTGTTCCTTGCTGTGATCTGTCCGGTCAAGAGACCAGATTCCACATCTGAGGTGAGCAGTGTTACACTAGGTAAAAGGGGCGGGAGGGGGATACTTTATCATTCAATTACTCTTGTACTACAACTCGGACAGTAGTGAAATAGCACTCCCCATGGCCCAAATACTATGAAGATTAATTGGAGCTGCTGTTTATGTGAAACATTACTATCCTTTTAAAAATCATGCTGCTCCTTATCAAAAATAAAAATTCTTTAATAAAATATCAACATCAGTACTCCACAGACCATTGCGCATTTTGCGGTTCAGACGCTGTTTTCTCAAATGTATGGTGTATATACGTACATGGGGTCTTAACCCCTTAAATGCTGGAGAGCCTTCTCTAGCACTCAGGGTTAAAATCCCCTTTTAAATAAATTGCTTTTTTTATTTGTCCTCTTAGCCAGGGAAAGGGGGATTCCAGATAAGGTTAATTGGCAGCGTTGTGTAGAGAATGAATGGCTGGTATCACTCACCAAAACCAGAGGTATCAAATTGAAATGTAGCGAAGAGCCCCGTATTCAACTACTCCCTCTAGAGGGGGCCACAACAATGACTGTGGCTAACTGTTTCTGTGTGGGGAGGTCTAGGGAGAGGGATGAAATGGGAATAGTGGACCTCTCTGCTGTGGCGGTTCTGATAATCTTCCCAGAGTCTATCTCGTCTAGATCAGGCCTAGGCAACTTTCGGCTCTTAAGCTGTCAGTGGTTACAAATCCCATTATCTCCTGACAGCTGGAAAGCTAGAGGTTTCCTTCCCCTGGTCTAGAAAGTGTCCGCAAACCACACCGATTTAAATCAGAATTTGAACCGACAAGGCCACACTTTAACTAACCCACTGAACGACAGAACGGTGTGCAAAGCATTATGGAGCAATACGACGCACGCAGCTTTGTCGCTCAAAGGGTTAAAATGAGAAATCCTTCAGGGGTGCAGCTTGTCGCATGTTTGCCATGCCTGATGGAGAACAAAAATAGAGGGGACATAAAGGATTACTATGACGTTAATGTACAGCTGCCACCCTGGCTCTGCTGGTGTTATCATCCACTTAATGTGTCTGCACCCCAGGCTCTGTACTAGTGTGTATGATGTATTCCAGCGAGCACACTCTGCTGTGTGTAATATCAGCAAAACCCCTGAACACCTCCCACTGGCACACACAAAATGAAGTAAACTTACACCATTTCCCCTGATTCGTGCTTTAATACATGATGTTAAACAAGAAGAGGAACAGAATGTCCCACTGTTGTCATGTTCTAGAGCTGTTACTATTACGTTCTATGGAGATCTGTAGTCAGTGACTCACCTCTCCCATAGAATGTAACATAATAACTGTCATGTGCTAGAGCTGTTACTATCACATTCTATATAGAACTGTAGTCAGTGACTCACCTCTCCCATAGAATGTAACACAATAACTGTCATGTACTAGAGCTGTTACTATCACATTCTATATAGAACTGTAGTCAGTGACTCACCTCTCCCATAGAATGTAACACAATAACTGTCTTGTGCTAGAGCTGTTACTATCACATTCCATATAGAACTGCAGTCAGTGACTCACCTCTCCCATACAATGTAACATAACTTTCATGTGCTAGAGCTGTTACTATCACATTCTATATAGAACTGTAGTCAGTGACTCACCTCTACCATAGAATGTAACCACCTCTAAGCATCATTTTCTTTCCACCTCTCTGTAGGGCTCAGCTGGTTTGTTCCAGCAGAAAACCTGAAATCCGACTCCAGGAAGGAGAATCGGTCCAACATGAAGTCTGGCCCTGGTCCTGCCTGGTACGAGCCACTGCCCAGCACAAAGCCCTGGAGAGAGCCGCTACGAGAGAAGAACCTGCAGCAACATTTCATGAGAAGGGACGATGGCCGGCTGAACATGTCACACACTGGCCCTGATTCAGAGAACAAGCCTCTAGGGCCTTTTGTGAAAGTTACATTACAGGTGAGATACGGGTGTGCGTGCGTAATGTGTGTGTGTGTGTGTGTGTGTGTGTAAATAATATAATACGTGCGTAATGTGTGTGTGTGTAAATAATATAATACGTGCGTAATGTGTGTGTGTGTGTGTGTAAATAATATAATATGTGCGCATGTTTGTGTGTGTGTGTGTGTAAATAATATAATACGTGCGCATGTTTGTGTGTGTGTGTAAATAATATAATACGTGCGCAATGTGTGTGTGTGTAAATAATATAATACGTGCGTAATGTGTGTGTGTGTGTAAATAATATAATACGTACGCATGTTTGTGTGTGTGTAAATAATATAATACGTGCGCATGTTTATGTGTGTGTGTAAATAATATAATACGTGCGCATGTTTGTGTGTGTGTGTAAATAATATAATACGTGCACATGTTTGTGTGTGTGTAAATAATATAATACGTGCGCATGTTTGTGTGTGTGTAAATAATATAATACGTGCGCATGTTTGTGTGTGTGTGTAAATAATATAATACGTGCGCATGTTTGTGTGTGTGTAAATAATATAATACGTGCGCATGTTTGTGTGTGTGTAAATAATATAATACGTGCGCATGTTTATGTGTGTGTGTAAATAATATAATACGTGCGCATGTTTGTGTGTGTGTAAATAATATAATACATGCGCATGTTTATGTGTGTGTAAATAATATAATACGTGCGCATGTTTGTGTGTGTGTGTGTAAATAATATAATACGTGCGCATGTTTATGTGTGTGTGTAAATAATATAATACATGCGCATGTTTATGTGTGTGTGTAAATAATATAATACGTGCGCATGTTTGTGTGTGTGTAAATAATATAATACGTGCGCATGTTTGTGTGTGTGTGTAAATAATATAATACGTGCGCATGTTTGTGTGTGTGTGTGTGTGTAAATAATATAATACGTGCGCATGTTTGTGTGTGTGTGTAAATAATATAATACGTGCGCATGTTTGTGTGTGTGTGTGTGTAAATAATATAATACGTGCGCATGTTTATGTGTGTGTGTAAATAATATAATACCTGCGCATGTTTGTGTGTGTAAATAATATAATACGTGCGCATGTTTATGTGTGTGTGTGTAAATAATATAATACGTGCGCATGTTTGTGTGTGTAAATAATATAATACGTGCGCATGTTTGTGTGTGTGTAAATAATATAATACGTGCGCATGTTTGTGTGTGTGTGTGTGTGTGTGTAAATAATATAATACGTGCGCATGTTTGTGTGTGTGTGTGTAAATAATATAATACGTGCGCATGTTTGTGTGTGTAAATAATATAATACGTGCGCATGTTTGTGTGTGTGTGTGTGTGTGTGTGTGTGTGTAAATAATATAATACGTGCGCATGTTTGTGTGTGTAAATAATATAATACGTGCGCATGTTTGTGTGTGTAAATAATATAATACGTGCGCATGTTTGTGTGTGTGTGTGTGTGTGTAAATAATATAATACGTGCGCATGTTTGTGTGTGTGTGTAAATATAATACGTGCGCATGTTTGTGTGTGTGTAAATAATATAATACGTGCGCATGTTTATGTGTGTGTGTGTGTAAATAATATAATACGTGCGCATGTTTGTGTGTGTGTAAATAATATAATACGTGCGCATGTTTATGTGTGTGTGTAAATAATATAATACGTGCGCATGTTTGTGTGTGTGTGTAAATAATATAATACGTGCGCATGTTTGTGTGTGTAAATAATATAATACATGCGCATGTTTGTGTGTGTGTGTGTGTGTAAATAATATAATACGTGCGCATGTTTGTATGTGTGTGTAAATAATATAATACGTGCGCATGTTTGTGTGTGTGTGTGTGTGTGTAAAGAATATAATACGTGCACATGTTTGTGTGTGTGTGTGTAAATAATATAATACGTGCGCATGTTTGTGTGTGTGTGTAAATAATATAATACCTGCGCATGTTTGTGTGTGTAAATAATATAATACGTGCGCATGTTTATGTGTGTGTGTGTAAATAATATAATACGTGCGCATGTTTGTGTGTGTAAATAATATAATACGTGCGCATGTTTGTGTGTGTGTAAATAATATAATACGTGCGCATGTTTGTGTGTGTGTGTGTGTGTGTAAATAATATAATACGTGCGCATGTTTGTGTGTGTGTGTGTAAATAATATAATACGTGCGCATGTTTGTGTGTGTAAATAATATAATACGTGCGCATGTTTGTGTGTGTGTGTGTGTGTGTGTAAATAATATAATACGTGCGCATGTTTGTGTGTGTGTGTGTAAATAATATAATACGTGCGCATGTTTGTGTGTGTAAATAATATAATACGTGCGCATGTTTGTGTGTGTGTGTGTGTGTGTGTGTAAATAATATAATACGTGCGCATGTTTGTGTGTGTGTGTAAATATAATACGTGCGCATGTTTGTGTGTGTGTAAATAATATAATACGTGCGCATGTTTATGTGTGTGTGTGTGTAAATAATATAATACGTGCGCATGTTTGTGTGTGTGTAAATAATATAATACGTGCGCATGTTTATGTGTGTGTGTAAATAATATAATACGTGCGCATGTTTGTGTGTGTGTGTAAATAATATAATACGTGCGCATGTTTGTGTGTGTAAATAATATAATACATGCGCATGTTTGTGTGTGTGTGTGTGTGTGTAAATAATATAATACGTGCGCATGTTTGTATGTGTGTGTAAATAATATAATACGTGCGCATGTTTGTGTGTGTGTGTGTGTGTGTAAAGAATATAATACGTGCACATGTTTGTGTGTGTGTGTGTAAATAATATAATACGTGCGCATGTTTGTGTGTGTGTAAATAATATAATACGTGCGCATGTTTGTGTGTATGTAAAGAATATAATACGTGCTCATGTTTGCGTGTGTGTGTGCGAATAATATAATACGTGCGCATGTTTGCGTGTGTGTGTGCGAATAATATAATACGTGCGCATGTTTGTGTGTGTGTGTAAATAATATAATACATGCGCATGTTTGTGTGTGTAAATAATATAATACGTGCGCATGTTTGTGTGCATGTGATTTTTTTTCAGCATGTATTTGTGAGATCCTACGTTACCACGACTCAAAAACCCAGAGACCCTTTAATTTCTACTGTTTATAGAAGAGTAACAGGTTATTTTTAATTTTACTCTTGTCATTTACACTTGAATTGGCAACGTGAAATATTTTTTAGTTTAGTTCTGCTGAAGCTGGGCAATATATAATAATAATTTCTTATGAGGAGAATGGGGATGGAGACAGTACTCTCATTTAGTACATAAGGTAACAAGGCTACAACACTTTAATATCAAAAGGAATATATCAAGTCTAAGTATAGGTTCAGTAAACGTAAGAGGTATATGTTCACAGAGGAAGAGAAAGAAAGTATTTTCTAAGTTTATGCAAAGAGGCCCTGATTTTATAGTTTTGCAGGAAGCCAAGGTTATTAGGCCTAATGAGTACATTGATAGGGGCAGGGCCGGAACCACCTATAGGCGAGGTAGGCACCGGCCTAGGGAGCACATCTACTGGGGACACAGCCGCACAAACCTTGGCGGCTGCTGTGTGGTGAAGACACTGAAGAGCGTTTCTTCACCACACAGCAGCCAACGAGGTGCGGCAGCGAGCGGCTCTGCTACCCCAGTAGAAGTGCACCTGAGAGAGGCGCCACCAAAATGAGGTAACAGAAAGAAGAAGCAACGGAGGAAGGATACAATGATATCTACAGGATCTATGCAGAGAGAGATAGGGTTGTGAGTCACTGATATAGGGTGAAAATATAAAAGAAATGGAATTTCTTTTAAAGAAAGAGAAGGCAGTAAGAAAGGAATGGAGAGGGAAAAAAAAAGTAGCTTAGGACGTACATGTACGTCCCAAGCGGATGTCCCCGCTGGACAGAGAACGTACATGTACGTCCCGGAAGTCACTTTAAGTAATGACGGGTGTTAAGTGCCGACCACATGTGCGCGCAGCCGGTCGTTAAGGGGTTAACCGTTTGGGCGCCAGAAGGGTAGACAATGTACTCTGCTGACAAGAAACGATAGAGAGAGTGGGTGTGTAAACAGGAGGGGGAGAGAGGAATGAACTGAGGGACCTGGAAGAGAAATGTGTGAAAGGAAAACTATAGAAGACAAGGAGAGAGAGAAATGTAGTAAAAGGCAAGTGGAGCCAAGAGGTGTAAGGAGCGCAGAGCCAAGGGGCATAAGGAGCGCAGAGCCGAGGGGACGCGAGGGGTGCAGAGCCAATGGTAAATAAAGAGGCTGCTGCTGCTGTGTGTAGAAACTGAGGAGAGAGAGAGAGGCGCCGCCAAGGGGGCGGCAAAATGAGGTTTTGCCTAGGGTGGCAAAAATCCTTGCACCAGCGCTGGATAGGGGTTATCAAAGCTTTTGGTAATAAGGAGCAGGGTAAGATTGGTTTATATGCAGACAACTTGATTTTGTTCCTCTCTAATCCTCTCAAGAGTTTGTAGGGCTTATGGCCTATTCTGATGAACTTTGGGAACATTTCCAGCTTACAAATAAATGAAATCAGAGTTTTTAGGTCACTATCTAGTCTACAGATGAGCACATCCTTTTCTCTTAGTCCACTGCGGGACGCAGGGACCTTGGGGTTAAGCAGCGTGCCTATAGGAGGCAGGGCACTCTAAACAAAAAAAACTAGTCTTACTTCTGCGAACCCCTCCCTCTGCACAATCGCCTTCAGTTTTCGTTTAGCAGTGTCAGGAAAGGAAAGCAGTAAGAAAAGGTAATACATCCTCACCCAACACGTGATCCCTTGAAGGAAAGTTTGAATTTATGGGAGAGAAGCAATCTTTCTCTGGTAAAACACACAGAGAGATGAAATTTGCACATACAGAAAGTTGACCCTTAGATATTTTTCTAGACCCGACTGTAGAAACTCTAGAAGGGATGGAAGGAAGAGAGATCTAGATCTTTCCTGCCACAGAAAGAGAAGAAGATGCAAGCCCCTAGCATGGTTTGAATCACAGGGGAACTGAAGCCTTTATTTTTAAGGATTTGGGTCTAAAGTTCCACGCCGTCAATGCGAGGTTGTGTAAGTTGTGGTGAAGAATTGGGCCTTGAGAGATGAGGTCTGGAATCTGAGGTAGACGCCATGGCTCTGTCCATGACATGTCTTTGAGGTAGTGAAATTAAGACTTCCTGGGCCAGAATGGTGCTATGAGGATGGTGTGCACCATCTCCTCTTTTATTTTGTGAAGAATTCTGGGAATCATAGCTAATGAAGAGAAAACATATACTAGTCTGTAATTCCATTGGATTGTTAGGGCGTCCACTGCTATCGCCTGTGGATCCTTTGCTCTTGCACAGAAAGTCGGTAGTTTTTTGTTTCTTCTTGACGCCATCGTGACTATGTCTGGGACTCCCCATCAGTAGGTTATCTGAAGTAATATTCCCTGATTTAATTATCATTCTCCCGGGTCTATGGTTTGATGGCCGAGGTAATCTTCCTCCCAGTTCTCCACTCCTGTAATGTAAGTGGCCAATAATGCTGGAACATTGTCCTACTGAATCTGAATGGAAATATTCTTCAGAATGGATGTCCATTCCAGTAGTGCATTGTAAATTGCACTTAAAGGGATAGTAATACTTTATTACTACTGTCCCCCATATTTTAGATATTTGTAAAAGAAGTTAATAGCCCTCAGGTTCATCTCTCAAACCTTTATGGTTTGAGAGATAACCAAAGGCAAAGTTCCCCACTCCCTTCCCTGAAATCCACGTTGTACTGACTACAGGGGAAGTCTGTCGTAAGATAGGCTTGCGGCTCTGCAGCTGAGCCGAGATTTCATTGGTAAAAAATAATTATTTCACTGAAACAGTCTTCTACGTGTGATTGGTTTGTGCTTGGTTTGCATGTTGTCACTAACGCAATGTCGGCTCTGCTGCAGAGCTGCCTGATGAAAGACAGACGGGATATCCCTGCACTCAGCACAACGCTAACTTCAGGGAAGGGGGAGGGAGGGGGAACTTTGCCTTAGGTTATCTCTCAAACCATAAAGGTTTGAGAGATGAACCTGGGGGTTATTAAATAAATATGTACAATATGGGGTTAGTAATAATAAAGTATTACTACCCCTTTAACTCCAACTTGTTTATGTGAATGTGGGACTCCGATGGAGTCCACTGACCTTGAATGGAGAGATGTTTGTACATAGTTCCCCATCCAAGTAGACTTGCGTCTGTTGTGACTGTGTCCCACTGTGTTATGGAGTAGGGTTACCCTGTTAGAAGATTTGAACTTATGAGCCACCACTGAAGAGGTTGTTCCATGGTCTGTGACAGGGCTTAAAATTTAATTCCTTTGCTATTAGCCAGACCTGAAAAGTTACTCGCCACTGCAAGCCAAAACATACCCACCAGGGCAGAATTTCTACTCGCCATTGGCTAGTGGCGAGTAGAAATTTTGAGCACTGGTCTGTGATATCTTCATCATGATGAAGACTATTTGAATTTTTGGACCAATTGCGAATGAGGTCCAACTGAAGAGACCTCAGATGAAACTGAGGAAAGGGAACTGCGTCTATTTTGGCTACCATTTTTCCTACAGTCTCTATGCAGTGTCTGACAGAAACTTCTAGTAGGGAGATGAAGGATTGGACACTGTCTTGAAGGTCTGAAATCTTCTCTTGTGGTAAAAACATCTTTTTAAGGTTGGTATTGAATCTCCAGCCTAGAAACAGAATTTGCTGAGATGGTTGTAGCTGAGAATTACTTAGGTTGATTATGCAACTGTGATTCTTCATAGTTGATAGATTACGTTGAAGATGTTGATGCATCAGCTCCAGAGATGGAGCCTTTAGCAACAGATCATCTAGGTAAGGAATCATATTTACTCCCATGGATCTGAGGGGAGCCGTAAGATGAGCCATCACCTTGGTGAAAACTCTCGGTGCTGTGACTAGTCCGAAAGGCAAAGCCACAAATTCAAAGTGTTTGTTTTTGTAAGCAAACCCGAAATATTCAGTGTTTGGGCCAAATAGGGATATGAAGGTAGGCATCTTTGTCCAGAGATGTCAGAAATTCCTTTGGTTCCATGGCTGCTATCACTGACTTGATAGAGTCCATTTTGAACCTGGGAATGTTGAGAAACTGGTACCATAAAAAGACAGAAATAAAGCCCCTTGAACCTATTTTGGTACTAGAACTATTACACCATTGTCTAGGAACTGACGGACAGCCTGTGTAATTAACCACATAACGATCTATATTGGGTCTCATCTGGGCCTATCTTTCCCCACTTTCATCAGCTTTAACTAAAGTTTGCTGCACAATATGCAGAGCTGTTTACCTATATCTGTTTATCATAAACACGCACAAATAGGGCTTTTCTAATATTTATCCACCAGGAATCTCTGCAGAGTCACCGACCAGATTTCATCTTCCGTTCTGGGGAACGGGTAAAACGCTTGCAACTTCTAGCCAAGGAGCGTAAACTGCAAATGGTGTTCCAGAGCGAGCGAGACGAGCTTTTCAACCATGAGACAAAGAGAGCAGGAAACAACTACGCGCTTCAGTATATAGGTGAGGAACTGTGTAGGTGTGTTTGTGTATATGTGTGTGTGCAGGAGCCAGAATAGCCAAGACACCCACAAATTGCATCGCTTGGTCCACTCGACCACAACTGCCAACAGTGAGGCATTCAGATGAAAAGACAAGGATGTACATAGCCTAGATAAGTAGATAACGAGGTATGCCCAAGAGCATGGTGCCGTACAGAGAAGAGATCGTCAATGTTTTGTTACAATGTAAGGGCAACAAATACAGAGTCCCTCTGCCACTCAAAGGGTTAATCTTGCAGAATGTTCGAGAGGTCTGGTTGTTTCACAAACATTGGAGACCTCTAATATTCAGCATTTTAAAGGCCCATATAAATCAGTGGAAATATAGATTGCTTCCCATCGGTTCAGTTGTTTAACTGCAGAAATGCATCACCACTTCTTAGTAAATCGGCCTCACTGCCTTTAAACCATTGTGACACAATGAAAGCCACAGACCTCACTAACTCCCACATGGGGGAAGTGCTGGTTCTATTGTACATTTCAGTAGTTATAAATAGTTGATTACACTTTATGACTGTGACCTGATACCAAGCCTTTCTCTTTAGACTACAGGGCAACCCAGAGAAACAGAACGATTCCAAAGAAGGAAATGGTTCAGCGTTCCAGGAGGTGGGTGCACTTTCACCTAAAGTACAGTCTGTTTATTTATGTAAAGTTTGGTTCTCAAACTCTGTTCCATAAAATGCCTGAAGTACCGTAAAATCTCAGGTATAATACGCACCTGTGTATAATATACAGGTATAAATTATAGCCAAAATTTTAGGTGAAAACAAAAGTTCCTATGTATAATATGCACCCTTGTTTTCCCTCCCTTTACCCAGAAAAAAAAAAATATATATATATATATATTTATTTATTTATTGTCCGCTTCTCTCCCTCCACCTGTCTCAATATGCTCCAACGTTCCTCTGGCTCTACTCACCCCTTCCGGAGGCATCTGGGATATCTGTGCAACTTTCTGCATCACCCTGTGAGGACCTGTGTTAATTAAAGATAATGGTAAAGCTCTTGGAGGATCTGAAGGTCCTTGCAGGGCACTATCATAGATCCAATGCATAGCCCTCTGTGCACTGAAACTACAGTAGTGCCCTGCAAGGACCTTCAGGTCCTCCAAGTGCTTTACCATTATCTTTAATTAAAGGGATAGTAATGTTTCATAATAAAAGCAGCTCTAATTAATCATCATAGTATTTTGACTTTGGACAGTGTTATATCAATTCTGTCAGAGTTGTAGTACAAGAGTAATTCAATGACAAAGTATCCCCCTCCCGCCCCTTTTACTGATGTAACACTGCTCAGCCATATCAGAAGGGAGGTGCCCAGGTAGACTGCAGAGAGGGACAGTCTTCAATTAAGATAAGGGAAAAAACTGAAAAACTTGTCAAGGGGGAAGGGATTTCATTGTTCTCATAGGAAGAAGATTGTCCCCTTCTGTTATCTGTCTGGTCTATGGACTGGATTCCACATCTGAGAAGAGATGGCTTACACTAGGTAAAAGGGGCGGGAGGGGAAACTTTACTTGTGAATATCTCTCAAACCATAAAGGTCTGAGAGATAAGACTTATATCGTTCTTCATGTTTTTTTAATGCCTACAAAATAAAATAAATATAAAATGAAATATTACTATCCCTTTAACACAGGTCCTCACAGAAGGGGTGTGGAAAATGGGAGGCAAATGCAGTAGAGGGAGGGGAAGGCGGGAGCATATTGAGAGGGAGCAGTCTAATGTATAATACGCACCCCCCACTTCACATAAGGCGAAAAGGGGCAAATGTGTGAGTATTATACGTGAGATTTTACAGTAGTTCACTGGGTTCCTTGGAACACATTTCAGTACTGGCAGACTTCAGAATACATTGATTTTAATGGCAGATAAAACCAATTGGCCCATTTTTCTTTCTAGATAAAATCCACAACCTTGCATAGTTCTAAGAACAGGTATGCCTACTGAAATCATTTTTAATACCCTTACCATAATAACCCCTATCACCTCCTCTGAGAGGCTGCTCCACCCTTTCTGTAAGGCGGTATTTATGTAACACCACTTTAAATCAAATCCTCTTGTTCTGGTATTCGTCACTTTCTGGGACATCCCTCCTGAACAGATTGGTCCTTTAATATATTTGAAAATTTCTATATCATCTCTTTTCCTCCTTCCTCCCATGTTCTACACTTGCCTGATACATTTTACTCTCATAATATTCCCTTAAAAGAAAATAAACTTTTTTAATGGAAATATGTTATATACCCTTTCTTACTGATTAAAACAAGGGTGCTCTCAGTGCAGGAAGATGTCTTTCCAGACTTATTACAGTGCTTGCTAGTGTCAAGTCAGTTCACCTATTGATTAACAGGTGTTCAGTTATTTTATTGCATTCTATGGGAGAAGTGAGTCACTGACTGCAGTTCTATATAGAATATGATAGTAGCAGCTCTAGCACATGACAGTTATTATGTTACATTGTATGGGAGAGGTGAGTCACTGACTATAGTTCTATATAGAATGTGATAGTAACAGCTCTAGCACATGACAGTTATTATGTTACATACTATAGGAGAGGTGAGTCACTGACTATAGTTCTATATAGAATGTGATAGTAACAGCTCTAGCACATGACAGTTATTATGTTACATTCTATGGGAGAGGTGAGTCACTGACTACAGTTCTATATAGAATGTGATAGTAACAGCTCTAGCACATGACAGTTATTCTGTTACATTCTATGGGAGAGGTGAGTCACTGACTACAGTTCTATATAGAATGTGATAGTAACAGCTCTAGCACATGACAGTTATTATGTTACATTCTATGGGAGAGGCGAGTCACTGACTGCAGTTCTGTATAGAATGTGATAGTAACAGCTCTAGCACATGACAGTTATTATGTTACATTCTATGGGAGAGGTGAGTCACTGACTGCAGTTCTATATAGAATGTGATAGTAACAGCTGTAGCACATGACAGTTATTATGTTACATTCTATGGGAGAGGCGAGTCACTGACTGCAGTTCTATATAGAATGTGATAGTAACAGCTCTAGCACATGACAGTTATTATGTTACATTCTATGGGAGAGGTGAGTCACTGACTACAGTTCTATATAGAATGTGATAGTAACAGCTCTAGCACATGACTGTTATTATGTTACATTCTATGGGAGAGGTGAGTCACTGACTACAGTTGTATATAGAATGGGTATCCTATCAAAGTTGATGAAGCTGCTTAGATGGCGATACGCGTAGGGTGTAGGGTGGCTAGGAGTTACACTGTTTGAAGTTTCCCTTGTGCCTCTGTCTGTACATATACAGGTAAGTATTTGTATTTTTTGATTATTGCTCTTTTTTGTATATTGTTTAGTTCAGGCAGTACATTATATGCTATAAGACTTTACGATATGCTTTATTATTTACTTATTCTGTCTTTTGGGTGATATTGTTTAGGGAACTTCATATATATTTGATTACTCCCGTGCTGAGTTTGTTTTAATTGGTTTTAGGGGCTTACTTGATATATTGTGTATTTAATAAAGCTATTTTCTACTTTCAAATATTCAATGAGTGTTCCTCTATTATTTGATTTCTTTTCAGGGGGAAGGGGGTTACACTTGGAAGTTTTCCTCCATTTGGTTTCTCCCTTTTTCTCTCTTTTTTTCCACCTTTGGTTTTTTTTAAATAAAAATGTCGACATAAGAATCTTGCACTGAATGACAACACGAGATTGTCATGTACAGTACTGGAAGGTTGCATGCTGGCCGGGCTGTGTCCCATCATGCTGCCCTGGCTGTGTCCCGTCATGCTGGCCCGGCTGTATCCCATCACGCTGCCCCGGCTGTGTCCCATCACGCTGCCCCGGCTGTGTCCCGTCACGCTGCCCCGGCTGTGTCCCGTCACGCTGCCCCGGCTGTGTCCCATCACGCTGCCCCGGCTGTGTCCCATCACGCTGCCCCGGCTGTGTCCCATCACGCTGCCCCGGCTGTGTCCCATCACGCTGCCCCGGCTGTGTCCCATCACGCTGCCCCGGCTGTGTCCCATCACGCTGCCCCGGCTGTGTCCCATCACGCTGGCCCGGCTGTGTCCCATCACGCTGGCCCGGCTGTGTCCCATCACGCTGGCCCGGCTGTGTCCCATCACGCTGGCCCGGCTGTGTCCCATCACGCTGGCCCGGCTGTGTCCCATCACGCTGGCCCGGCTGTGTCCCATCACGCTGCCCCAGCTGTATCAAGTGTCCCATCATGCTGGCCCGGCTGTGTCCCATCATGCTGCCCCGGATGAGCTGTAATAATGTTAATAGTGTTTCTAGCAGTAAAACCCTTTTTTCTTTAATTTGTTTTCATTTTCTTGTGATCCATCTCTGGCTCACTCGTACTTTCTTGCTCCAGCTGTGTGTGTGTGATGTCAGAGAAAACGGTAAAGAGACCTTCAATAGCACCAAACCCACCTTCCTAAACGAGGTACTGTAATGTAGAAAGCGGTGATGAAAATCGGATAGGTGCAGAGAAAGTTAAAATACATATAAAAACTAACCTCCCTTAAACAAGGGGAATGAATTTTAAAAACAATCCTGCAGTTGCTTGAAGTCGATATGTAGCCAGCATTAATAATATACACGCTGGCAGACTGCGTATGCTAATCTTTAACCACCAGAATAAGGAGCAGCTTCAAATGTGAATCCCAATCTTTAACCATAAACGTGTTTTTTGGTCATTGTTCCTATATATGGGAGAATAATATTCTTATATCAAAAAGAAATATTGTATCAAAAGGCACTTGCCTATTGTGTATTTAATTAGAGGGTTGCGAGCGGTCCAGATTTTTTTATACTGAACTTCTTATCACTCTTCAAACCCCGATATCCGTAAATCAATGCAGCTTGGGCTAATATGTGATCCTACATAGTAACATAGTAGATAAGGCTGAAAAAAGACATGCGTCCATCAAGTCCAGCCCATGCCAATAACACTCCAGTTGATCCAGAGGAAGGCAACAAAAAAGCCCTCTGGAGCAATTTCCAGTGTAGGTGTGTGTGTGTGTGTGTGTGTGTGTGTGTGTCAGTCAAATAGTTCCCCGGCTCAATATCCTATTTGCTTTGAAGCCATCTGTCATAACTGTCAATATTGTTCTGTGCTAGATAGGCATCCATTGCTTTTTTGAATGCAGTTACATTATCTGCAAGCACAACATCCCGAGGCAAAGAATTCCATAGCCTTACCACCCTTACTGTAAAGAATCCCTGCCTGTGTTTTAGTCGAAAGCGCCTTTCCTCAAGTCTTAATGGATGACCTCTTGTTCTTAGCTCAGCTCTTTGCATAAATAATTCATTAGATAGTTCTTTGTATTGACCTTGAATGTATTTGTAAATGGTAATCATATCACCCCTTAGACGTCTCTTCTCTAATGTAAACAAACCCAGTTTGGCTAGTCTCTCTTTGTAACTCCTCTGTTGTTGCTGCAAAAAAATGGACCTTACATCATCGATCTGGGAGACGAACTTTCTCAGGCACTCCAACTGTATGGTGAGGGTAAATTAGATAACCCAGTGTCATACACCACCACATGCAGTGCGGTCTGGGTGTTGAGCTTCCTCAGGCACTCCCACTGTACAGTAAGGGTTAATTGGATAACTCAATATCATACACCGCTGTATATAGTAATAGTATCGATTATATGTCCAATACAGATTTGTGGTTTTCAACAAGTATTATTCCCCCTACTCATCAAACATATTATCACAGTGAACAGTTTGGTTAGCCTATATGATTGTATCGCATGCACACATCTTGTTGCATATAATTATAACTGTGCAACATTGTAGTTAAATTGTCTTTGAACAGTTCAGACTCTCATTTACTTTCAAACATGTTTGGGATCACAAGTACGTTAATCGAAACCCTGCCTCCTAAACACCAATCTCAAAAGGTGATCACACAAAAAGGTTAAAACAAGCATTGTATAGCCTTCAAAAATCATTGTGTAATAGGCACCTTGTTGCATGTGATCCTAATGACCTGTGTATTACTAAGATAAAGTATTTAGTACAGTATGTAATATAACCAGCAATAACTTTCTATATAGCAACTGCTGGAATAGTACGGAGCACAGAGATCCATCATTGCACCCGACACACTTTTCGCCACTTTTGGCTTGAGGCCTGTGAAAAAGCCATTTACCTGAGCACACTCCCTTTAGATTAACTTTCACTTCCAATACAATATTTGGGAAGTGCACCACAACTTTCCATTACATTCAGCTCTGTGTGTCCCTATAAAAAGAAATGTTTACATTTAATAAAACAATAAGTGTCATTAAATTCACTGAAAAATAGTTCAAGGGAAGATTGTGCTCCTGTCCAAAGAATAAGCAATTAAGGCAGGATGTATTAATACATATCCATGCTAAATTGCCTGCCTAGATTATTCTTTATTACTCTGTACACACAATGCAGCAGAGCCTCACCTAGCCCGCTGGCTGTTTGCTCTCCTGTAACTAGACGTCCAGGGTAGCATGATAGGAACTGCAGTCCAACAACTAGGCAAGCCTCTGCTGCATTTAGCATGGAAACTTATTACTACATCCTACCTTAATTGCTTATGTTTTGGTCAGGAGCCACCCTTTCTTAGAACTAGGCAATTTTATTTTGTTCATTCTCAATGGGTTCTCATCACAATAATTTGTTCTATACTTTTAATTTCAGTGTCAACCCTGTGTGTTGGCGGCGCAGTCTGCCACTAAATTGTAGTTAGTGTCTCTTCTGAATGAATCTGGGTAGAGTCCACACACTGTGATATGAATTGATCTAGTCCACACAGTGTTATATGAATGGATCTAGTCCACACACTGTGATATGAATGGATCTAGGCAGAGTCCACACACTGTGATATGAATGGATCTAGTCCACACAGTGTTATATGAATGGATCTAGTCCACACACTGTGATATGAATGGATCTAGGCAGAGCCCACACACTGTGATATGAATGGATCTAGTCCACACACTGTGATATGAATGGATCTAGGCAGAGTCCACACACTGTGATATGAATGGATCTAGTCCACACACTGTGATATGAATGGATCTAGTCCACACACTGTGATATGAATGGATCTAGGCAGAGCCCACACACTGTGATATGAATGGATCTAGTCCACACACTGTGATATGAATTGATCTAGTCCACACAGTGTTATATGAATGGATCTAGTCCACACACTGTGATATGAATGGATCTAGGCAGAGTCCACACACTGTGATATGAATGGATCTAGGCAGAGTCCACACACTGTGATATGAATGGATCTAGTCCACACACTGTGATATGAATGGATCTAGTCCACACACTGTGATATGAATGGATCTAGTCCACACACTGTGATATGAATGGATCTAGTCCACACACTGTGATATGAATGGATCTAGTCCACACACTGTGATATGAATGGATCTAGTCCACACACTGTGATATGAATGGATCTAGTCTACACACTGTGATATGAATGGATCTAGTCCACACACTGTGATATGAATGGATCTAGTCCACACACTGTGATATGAATGGATCTAGATAGAGTCCACACACTGTGATATGAATGGATCTAGTCCACACACTGTGATATGAATGGATCTAGTCAGAGCCCACACACTGTGATATGAATGGATCTAGTCCACACACTGTGATATGAATTGATCTAGTCCACACACTGTGATATGAATGGATCTAGTCCACACACTGTGATATGAATGGATCTAGACAGAGCCCACACACTGTGATATGAATGGATCTAGTCCACACACTGTGATATGAATGGATCTAGTCCACACACTGTGATATGAATGGATCTAGTCCACACACTGTGATATGAATGGATCTAGTCCACACACTGTGATATGAATGGATCTAGTCCACACACTGTGATATGAATGGATCTAGACAGAGTCCACACACTGTGATATGAATGGATCTAGTCCACACACTGTGATATGAATGGATCTAGTCCACACACTGTGATATGAATGGATCTAGATAGAGTCCACACACTGTGATATGAATGGATCTAGTCCACACACTGTGATATGAATGGATCTAGTCAGAGCCCACACACTGTGATATGAATGGATCTAGTCCACACACTGTGATATGAATTGATCTAGTCCACACACTGTGATATGAATGGATCTAGTCCACACACTGTGATATGAATGGATCTAGACAGAGCCCACACACTGTGATATGAATGGATCTAGTCCACACACTGTGATATGAATGGATCTAGTCCACACACTGTGATATGAATGGATCTAGTCCACACACTGTGATATGAATGGATCTAGTCCACACACTGTGATATGAATGGATCTAGTCCACACACTGTGATATGAATGGATCTAGACAGAGTCCACACACTGTGATATGAATGGATCTAGTCCACACACTGTGATATGAATGGATCTAGTCCACACACTGTGATATGAATGGATCTAGGCAAAGCCCACACACTGTGATATGAATGGATCTAGTCCACACACTGTGATATGAATGGATCTAGTCCACACACTGTGATATGAATGGATCTAGTCCATACACTGTGATATGAATTGATCTAGTCCACACACTGTGATATGAATGGATCTAGTCCACACACTGTGATATGAATGGATCTAGTCCACACACTGTGATATGAATGGATCTAGTCCACACACTGTGATATGAATGGATCTAGTCCACACACTGTGATATGAATGGATCTTGTCCACACACTGTGATATGAATGGATCTAGTCCACACACTGTGACATGAATGGATCTAGTCCACACACTGTGATATGAATGGATCTAGATAGAGTCCACACACTGTGATATGAATGGATCTAGTCCACACACTGTGATATGAATGGATCTAGTCAGAGCCCACACACTGTGATATGAATGGATCTAGTCCACACACTGTGATATGAATTGATCTAGTCCACACACTGTGATATGAATGGATCTAGTCCACACACTGTGATATGAATGGATCTAGACAGAGCCCACACACTGTGATATGAATGGATCTAGTCCACACACTGTGATATGAATGGATCTAGTCCACACACTGTGATATGAATGGATCTAGTCCACACACTGTGATATGAATGGATCTAGTCCACACACTGTGATATGAATGGATCTAGACAGAGTCCACACACTGTGATATGAATGGATCTAGTCCACACACTGTGATATGAATGGATCTAGTCCACACACTGTGATATGAATGGATCTAGGCAAAGCCCACACACTGTGATATGAATGGATCTAGTCCACACACTGTGATATGAATGGATCTAGTCCACACACTGTGATATGAATGGATCTAGTCCATACACTGTGATATGAATTGATCTAGTCCACACACTGTGATATGAATGGATCTAGTCCACACACTGTGATATGAATGGATCTAGTCCACACACTGTGATATGAATGGATCTAGTCCACACACTGTGATATGAATGGATCTAGTCCACACACTGTGATATGAATGGATCTTGTCCACACACTGTGATATGAATGGATCTAGTCCACACACTGTGATATGAATGGATCTTGTCCACACACTGTGATATGAATGGATCTAGTCCACACACTGTGATATGAATGGATCTAGTCCACACACTGTGATATGAATGAATCTAGTCCACACACTGTGATATGAATGAATCTAGTCCACACACTGTGATATGAATGGATCTAGTCCACACACTGTGATATGAATGGATCTAGTCCACACACTGTGATATGAATGGATCTAGTCCACACACTGTGATATGAATGGATCTAGTCCACACACTGTGATATGAATGGATCTAGTCCACACACTGTGATATGAATGGATCTAGATAGAGTCCACACACTGTGATATGAATGGATCTAGTCCACACACTGTGATATGAATGGATCTAGTCCACACACTGTGATATGAATGGATCTAGTCCACACACTGTGATATGAATGGATCTAGGCAGAGTCCACACACTGTGATATGAATGGATCTAGCCCACACACTGTGATATGAATGGATCTAGTCCACACACTGTGATATGAATTGATCTAGTCCACACACTGTGATATGAATGGATCTAGTCCACACACTGTGATATGAATGGATCTAGTCCACACACTGTGATATGAATGGATCTAGTCCACACACTGTGATATGAATGGATCTAGTCCACACACACTGTGATATGAATGGATCTAGTCCACACACTGTGATATGAATGGATCTAGTCCACACACTGTGATATGAATTGATCTAGTCCACACACTGTGATATGAATGGATCTAGTCCACACACTGTGATATGAATGGATCTAGTCCACACACTGTGATATGAATGGATCTAGTCCACACACTGTGATATGAATGGATCTAGTCCACACACACTGTGATATGAATGGATCTAGTCCACACACTGTGATATGAATGGATCTAGTCCACACACTGTGATATGAATTGATCTAGTCCACACACTGTGATATGAATGGATCTAGTCCACACACTGTGATATGAATCGATCTAGTCCACACACTGTGATATGAATGGATCTAGTCCACACACTGTGATATGAATGGATCTAGACAGAGTCCCACACACTGTGATATGAATGGATCTAGTCCACACACTGTGATATGAATGGATCTAGTCCACACACTGTGATATGAATGGATCTAGACAGAGTCCCACACACTGTGATATGAATTGATCTAGTCCACACACTGTGATATGAATGGATCTAGTGCACACACTGTGATATGAATGGATGTAGTCCACACACTGTGATATGAATGGATCTAGTCCACACACTGTGATATGAATGGATCTAGTCCACACACTGTGATATGAATGGATCTAGTCCACACACACTGTGATATGAATGGATCTAGTCCACACACTGTGATATGAATGGATCTAGTCCACACACTGTGATATGAATTGATCTAGTCCACACACTGTGATATGAATGGATCTAGTCCACACACTGTGATATGAATGGATCTAGTCCACACACTGTGATATGAATGGGTCTAGTCCACACACTGTGATATGAATGGATCTAGTCCACACACTGTGATATGAATGGATCTAGTCCACACACTGTGATATGAATGGATCTAGTCCACACACTGTGATATGAATGGATCTAGTCCACACACTGTGATATGAATGGATCTAGGCAGAGTCCACACACTGTGATATGAATGGATCTAGGAAGATTCCACACACTGTGATATGAATGGATCTAGTCCACACACTGTGATATGAATGGATCTAGTCCACACACTGTGATATGAATGGATCTAGGCAGAGTCCACACACTGTGATATGAATGGACCTAGGCAGAGTCCACACACTGTGATATGAATGGATCTAGGCAGAGTCCATACACTGATTATGAATGGATCTAGTCCACACACTGTGATATGAATAGATCTAGGCAGAGTCCACACACTGTAATATGAATGGATCTAGGCAGAGCCCACACACTGTGATATGAATGGATCTAGTCCACACACTGTGATATGAATGGATCTAGTCCACACACTGTGATATGAATGGATCTAGGTACAGTCCACACACTGTGATATGAATGGATCTAGTCCATACACTGTGATATGAATGGGTCTAGGCAGAGTCCACACACTGTGATATGAATGGATCTAGGCAGAGTCCACACACTGTGATATGAATGGATCTAGTCCACACACTGTGATATGAATGGATCTAGTCCACACACTGTGATATGAATGGATCTAGTCCATACACTGTGATATGAATGGATCTAGTCCACACACTGTGATATGAATGGATGTAGGCAGAGTCCACACACTGTGATATGAATGGATCTAGTCCACACACTGTGATATGAATGGATCTAGTCCACACACTGTGATATGAATGGATCTAGTCCACACACTGTGATATGAATGGATCTAGGCAGAGTCCACACACTGTGATATGAATGGATCTAGGCAGAGTCCACACACTGTGATGTGAACGGATCTAGTCCTCACACTGTGATATGAATGGATCTAGGTGCAGTCCACACACTGTGATATGAATGGATCTAGTCCACACACTGTGATATGAATGGATCTAGTCCACACACTGTGATATGAATGGATCTAGTCCACACACTGTGATATGAATGGATCTAGTCCACACACTGTGATATGAATGGATCTAGTCCACACACTGTGATATGAATGGATCTAGATAGAGTCCACACACTGTGATATGAATGGATCTAGTCCACACACTGTGATATGAATGGATCTAGTCCACACACTGTGATATGAATTGATCTAGTCCACACACTGTGATAGGAATGGATCTAGTCCACACACTGTGATATGAATGGATCTAGTCCACACACTGTGATATGAATGGATCTAGTCCACACACTGTGATATGAATGGATCTAGTCCACACACTGTGATATGAATGGATCTAGTCCACACACTGTGATATGAATTGATCTAGTCCACACACTGTGATATGAATGGATCTAGTCCACACACTGTGATATGAATGGATCTAGACAGAGTCCACACACTGTGATATGAATTGATCTAGTCCACACACTGTGATATGAATGGATCTAGTCCACATACTGTGATATGAATGGATCTAGTCCACACACTGTGATATGAATTGATCTAGTCCACACACTGTGATATGAATTGATCTAGTCCACACACTGTGATATGAATTGATCTAGTCCACACACTGTGATATGAATGGATCTAGCCATAGTCCACGCACTGTGATATGAATGGATCTAGTCCACACAGTGTGATATGAATGGATCTAGTCCACACACTGTGATATGAATTGATCTAGTCCACACACTGTGATATGAATTGATCTAGTCCACACACTGTGATATGAATGGATCTAGGCAGAGTCCACACACTGTGATATGAATGGATCTAGTCCACACACTGTGATATGAATGGATCTAGTCCACACACTGTGATATGAATTGATCTAGTCCACACACTGTGATATGAATGGATCTAGCCATAGTCCACGCACTGTGATATGAATGGATCTAGTCCACACAGTGTGATATGAATGGATCTAGGCAGAGTCCACACACTGTGATATGAATGGATCTAGTCCACACACTGTGATATGAATGGATCTAGTCCACACACTGTGATATGAATGGATCTAGTCCACACACTGTGATATGAATGGATCTAGTCCACACACTGTGATATGAATGGATCTAGTCCACACACTGTGATATGAATGGATCTAGTCCACACACTGTGATATGAATGGATCTAGGCAGAGTCCACACACTGTGATATGAATTGATCTAGTCCACACACTGTGATATGAATTGATCTAGTCCACACACTGTGATATGAACTGATCTAGTCCACACACTGTGATATGAATGGATCTAGCCATAGTCCACGCACTGTGATATGAATGGATCTAGTCCACACAGTGTGATATGAATGGATCTAGGCAGAGTCCACACACTGTGATATGAATGGATCTAGTCCACACACTGTGATATGAATGGATCTAGTCCACACACTGTGATATGAATGGATCTAGTCCACACACTGTGATATGAATGGATCTAGTCCACACACTGTGATATGAATGGATCTAGTCCACACACTGTGATATGAATGGATCTAGGCAGAGTCCACACACTGTGATATGAATGGATCTAGGAAGATTCCACACACTGTGATATGAATGGATCTAGTCCACACACTGTGATATGAATGGATCTAGTCCACACACTGTGATATGAATGGATCTAGGCAGAGTCCACACACTGTGATATGAATGGATCTAGGCAGAGTCCATACACTGATTATGAATGGATCTAGTCCACACACTGTGATATGAATAGATCTAGGCAGAGTCCACACACTGTAATATGAATGGATCTAGGCAGAGCCCACACACTGTGATATGAATGGATCTAGTCCACACACTGTGATATGAATGGATCTAGTCCACACACTGTGATATGAATGGATCTAGGTACAGTCCACACACTGTGATATGAATGGATCTAGTCCATACACTGTGATATGAATGGGTCTAGGCAGAGTCCACACACTGTGATATGAATGGATCTAGGCAGAGTCCACACACTGTGATATGAATGGATCTAGTCCACACACTGTGATATGAATGGATCTAGTCCACACACTGTGATATGAATGGATCTAGTCCATACACTGTGATATGAATGGATCTAGTCCACACACTGTGATATGAATGGATCTAGTCCACACACTGTGATATGAATGGATCTAGTCCACACACTGTGATATGAATGGATCTAGTCCACACACTGTGATATGAATGGATCTAGTCCACACACTGTGATATGAATGGATCTAGGCAGAGTCCACACACTGTGATATGAATGGATCTAGGCAGAGTCCACACACTGTGATATGAATGGATCTAGGCAGAGTCCACACACTGTGATATGAATGAATCTAGGCAGAGTCCACACACTGTGATATGAATGAATCTAGGCAGAGTCCACACACTGTGATATGAATGGATCTAGGAAGACTCCACACACTGATATGAATGGATCTAGGAAGATTCCACACACTGTGATATGAATGGATCTAGGCAGAGTCCACACACTGTGATATGAATGGATCTAGGCAGAGTCCATACACTGATTATGAATGAATCTAGTCCACACACTGTGATATGAATGGATCTAGGTACAGTCCACACACTGCGATATGAATGGATCTAGTCCATACACTGTGATATGAATGGGTCTAGGCAGAGTCCACACACTGTGATATGAGTGGATCTAGTCCACACACTGTGATATGAATGGATCTAGGCAGAGTCCACACACTGTGATATGAATGGATCTAGGCAGAGCCCACACACACTGTGACATGAATGGATCTAGTCCACATACTGTGACATGAATGGATCTAGTCCACACACTGTGATATGAATGGATCTAGTCCACACACTGTGATATGAATGGATCTAGTCCACACACTGTGATATGAATGGATCTAGGCAGAGTCCAAACACTGTGATATGAATGGATCTTGGCAGAGTCCGCACACTGTGATATGAATGGATCTAGGCAGAGTCCACACACTGTGATATGAATGGATCTAGTCCACATACTGTGACATGAATGGATCTAGTCCACACACTGTGATATGAATGGATCTAGTTCACACACTGTGATATGAATGGATCTAGTTCACACACTGTGATATGAATGGATCTAGTCCACACACTGTGATATGAATGGATCTAGGCAGAGTCCACACACTGTGATATGAATGGATCTTGGCAGAGTCCGCACACTGTGATATGAATGGATCTAGGCAGAGTCCACACACTGTGATATGAATGGATCTAGTCCACATACTGTGACATGAATGGATCTAGTCCACACACTGTGATATGAATGGATCTAGTTCACACACTGTGATATGAATGGATCTAGTCCATACACTGTGATACGAATGGATCTAGGCAGAGTCTACACACACTGTGATACGAATGGATCTAGGCAGAGTCTACACACACGATGATATGAATGGATCTAGGCAGAGCCCACACACTGTGATATGAATGGATCTAGTCCACACACTGTGATATGAATGGATCTAGTCCACACACTGTGATATGAATGGATCTAGACAGAGCCCAAGGGGTATGTAGCTTATTGCAGTGCAATTTGTTGCATACCCCTCAGGTATACAAAGGAAGAAAACTCTATTTGGCGCTGATATTAACTGCTTCCTCAAAAAAAAACCACAACAACTTTTGAAAAAAAATTATCCTAGCAGTGGGAATCCCCTTGTTTTACTTATCAAGAAAACCTTATAACACACGGTATTTGTTTTCATAAAAAGAGATGATTTATTTTTTTTAAATATGTGCCCATTGTGTTATTATTATAGACTGTGTGAGTGATGTGCAGTAATATCATAATAATTACCTGTCAATGCACATCCACAGAATATATGAACAGCTCCCAGAAATCAAGAAGAAAAGAGAAGATGAAAAAAGGAGGTCGGAGTATGAATCCTATCGATTGAAGGCGCAGCTTTTCCGAAAGGTTTGTTTTCTGCAGGAGTAGAAATAAATCCACCTGTGAATTCTTTTCTGTGTCTCTCATCTTGTAGATGGCAGTTCTTAACAAATGAATATAAAATTGTTTTGGCCCTCGCATTCATTGTTTACCTAGATTTAAAATATTAGGCCCCCCCCAACCCTTGGAGAGGTCATATGTATATTGGTGGGGTTGCTACATGGCCGCCTATTGGTCATATTTATACCGTTGGGGTGTTACATGGCCGCCTATTACCCAAATGTATATTGGTGGGGTGTTAAATGGCCGCCTGTTGGTCATATGTATACTGGTGGGGTGTTACATGGCCGCCTATTGGTCATATTTATACTATTGGGGTGTTACTTGGCCGCCTATTACCCATATGTATACTGGTGGGGTGTTACATGGCGCCTATTACCCATATGTATACTGGTGGGTGTTACATGGCTGCCTATTACCCATATGTATACTGGTGGGGTGTTACATGGCGCCTATTACCCATATGTATACTGGTGGGTGTTACATGGCGCCTATTACCCATATGTATACTGGTGGGTGTTACATGGCTGCCTATTACCCATATGTATACTGGTGGGTGTTACATGGCCGCCTATTACCCATATGTATACTGGTGGGGTGTTACATGGCCGCCTATTACCCATATGTATACTGGTGGGTGTTACATGGCCGCCTATTACCCATATGTATACTGGTGGGTGTTACATGGCTGCCTGTTACCCATATGTATACTGGTGGGGTGTTACATGGCTGCCTATTACCCATATGTATACTGGTGGGGTGTTACATGGCTGCCTATTACCCATATGTATACTGGTGGGTGTTACATGGCTGCCTATTACCCATATGTATACTGGTGGGTGTTACATGGCCGCCTATTACCCAAATGTATACTGGTGGGGTGTTAAATGGCGCCTATTACCCAAATGTATATTGGTGGGGTGTTAAATGGCTGCCTATTACCCATATGTATACTGGTGGGGTGTTACATGGCCGCCTATTGGTCATATGTATACTGGTGGGTGTTACATGGCGCCTATTACCCATATGTATACTGGTGGGGTGTTACATGGCCGCCTATTGGTCATATGTATACTGGTGGGTGTTACATGGCCGCCTATTACCCATATGTATACTGGTGGGGTGTTACATGGCCACCTATTACCCATATGTATACTGGTGGGGTATTACATGGCCGCCTATTGGTCATATGTATACTGGTGGGTGTTACATGGCCGCCTATTACCCATATGTATACTGGTGGGGTGTTACATGGCCACCTATTACCCATATGTATACTGGTGGGTGTTACATGGCCGCCTATTGGTCATATGTATACTGGTGGGTGTTACATGGCCGCCTATTACCCATATGTATACTGGTGGGGTGTTACATGGCCGCCTATTACCCATATGTATACTGGTGGGGTGTTACATGGCCACCTATTACCCATATGTATACTGGTGGGGTGTTACATGGCCGCCTATTGGTCATATGTATACTGGTGGGTGTTACATGGCCGCCTATTACCCATATGTATACTGGTGGGGTGTTACATGGCCGCCTATTACCCATATGTATACTGGTGGGGTGTTACATGGCCGCCTATTACCCATATGTATACTGGTGGGTGTTACATGGCCGCCTATTACCCATATGTATACTGGTGGGGTGTTACATGGCCACCTATTACCCATATGTATACTGGTGGGGTGTTACATGGCTCCTATTACCCATATGTATACTGGTGGGTGTTACATGGCTCCTATTACCCATATGTATACTGGTGGGTGTTACATGGCCGCCTATTACCCATATGTATACTGGTGGGGTGTTACATGGCCACCTATTACCCATATGTATACTGGTGGGTGTTACATGGCCGCCTATTACCCATATGTATACTGGTGGGTGTTACATGGCGCCTATTGGTCATATTTATACTGGTGGTGTTACATGGCTCCTATTACCCATATATATACTGGTGGGGTGTTACATGGCTCCTATTACCCATATGTATACTGGTGGGTGTTACATGGCTCCTATTACCCATATGTATACTGGTGGGTGTTACATGGCTGCCTATTACCCATATGTATACTGGTGGGGTGTTACATGGCCGCCTATTACCCATATGTATACTGGTGGGGTGTTACATGGCCGCCTATTACCCATATGTATACTGGTGGGTGTTACATGGCTGCCTATTACCCATATGTATACTGGTGGGGTGTTACATGGCCACCTATTACCCATATGTATACTGGTGGGTGTTACATGGCCGCCTATTACCCATATGTATACTGGTGGGTGTTACATGGCTGCCTGTTGGTCATATTTATACTATTGGGGTGTTACATGGCCGCCTATTACCCAAATGTATACTGGTGGGTGTTACATGGCCGCCTATTACCCATATGTATACTGGTGGGTGTTACATGGCTGCCTGTTGGTCATATTTATACTATTGGGGTGTTACATGGCCGCCTATTACCCATATGTATACTGGTGGGGTGTTACATGGCCGCCTATTACCCATATGTATACTGGTGGGTGTTACATGGCGCCTATTACCCATATGTATACTGGTGGGGTGTTACATGGCTGCCTATTACCCATATGTATACTGGTGGGGTGTTACATGGCTCCTATTACCCATATGTATACTGGTGGGTGTTACATGGCTCCTATTACCCATATGTATACTGGTGGGTGTTACATGGCCGCCTATTACCCATATGTATACTGGTGGGGTGTTACATGGCCACCTATTACCCATATGTATACTGGTGGGTGTTACATGGCCGCCTATTACCCATATGTATACTGGTGGGTGTTACATGGCGCCTATTGGTCATATTTATACTGGTGGTGTTACATGGCTCCTATTACCCATATATATACTGGTGGGGTGTTACATGGCTCCTATTACCCATATGTATACTGGTGGGTGTTACATGGCTCCTATTACCCATATGTATACTGGTGGGTGTTACATGGCTGCCTATTACCCATATGTATACTGGTGGGGTGTTACATGGCCGCCTATTACCCATATGTATACTGGTGGGGTGTTACATGGCCGCCTATTACCCATATGTATACTGGTGGGTGTTACATGGCTGCCTATTACCCATATGTATACTGGTGGGGTGTTACATGGCCACCTATTACCCATATGTATACTGGTGGGTGTTACATGGCCGCCTATTACCCATATGTATACTGGTGGGTGTTACATGGCTGCCTGTTGGTCATATTTATACTATTGGGGTGTTACATGGCCGCCTATTACCCAAATGTATACTGGTGGGTGTTACATGGCCGCCTATTACCCATATGTATACTGGTGGGTGTTACATGGCTGCCTGTTGGTCATATTTATACTATTGGGGTGTTACATGGCCGCCTATTACCCATATGTATACTGGTGGGGTGTTACATGGCCGCCTATTACCCATATGTATACTGGTGGGTGTTACATGGCGCCTATTACCCATATTTATACTATTGGGGTGTTACATGGCCGCCTATTACCCATATGTATACTGGTGGGGTGTTACATGGCTGCCTATTACCCATATGTATACTGGTGGGTGTTACATGGCTGCCTATTACCCATATGTATACTGGTGGGTGTTACATGGCCGCCTATTACCCATATGTATACTGGTGGGGTGTTACATGGCTGCCTATTACCCATATGTATACTGGTGGGTGTTACATGGCCGCCTATTACCCATATGTATACTGGTGGGTGTTACATGGCCGCCTATTACCCATATGTATACTGGTGGGTGTTACATGGCCGCCTATTACCCATATGTATACTGGTGGGTGTTACATGGCCGCCTATTACCCATATGTATACTGGTGGGTGTTACATGGCTCCCTATTACCCATATGTATACTGGTGGGTGTTACATGGCTCCCTATTACCCATATGTATACTGGTGGGTGTTACATGGCCGCCTATTACCCATATGTATACTGGTGGGGTGTTACATGGCCGCCTATTACCCATATGTATACTGGTGGGGTGTTACATGGCCGCCTATTACCCATATGTATACTGGTGGGTGTTACATGGCCGCCTATTACCCATATGTATACTGGTGGGGTGTTACATGGCCGCCTATTACCCATATGTATACTGGTGGGGTGTTACATGGCCGCCTATTACCCATATGTATACTGGTGGGTGTTACATGGCCGCCTATTACCCATATGTATACTGGTGGGGTGTTACATGGCCGCCTATTACCCATATGTATACTGGTGGGGTGTTACATGGCCGCCTATTACCCATATGTATACTGGTGGGGTGTTACATGGCTGCCTATTACCCATATGTATACTGGTGGGGTGTTACATGGCCGCCCTATTACCCATATGTATACTGGTGGGGTGTTACATGGCCGCCTATTACCCATATGTATACTGGTGGGGTGTTACATGGCCGCCTATTACCCATATGTATACTGGTGGGTGTTACATGGCCGCCTATTACCCATATGTATACTGGTGGGTGTTACATGGCGCCTATTACCCATATTTATACTATTGGGGTGTTACATGGCTTCTATTACCCATATGTATACTGGTGGGTGTTACATGGCGCCTATTACCCATATTTATACTATTGGGGTGTTACATGGCTTCTATTACCCATATGTATACTGGTGGGTGTTACATGGCCGCCTATTACCCATATGTATACTGGTGGGTGTTACATGGCCGCCTATTACCCATATGTATACTGGTGGGGTGTTACATGGCCGCCTATTACCCATATGTATACTGGTGGGTGTTACATGGCCGCCTATTACCCATATTTATACTATTGGGGTGTTACATGGCCGCCTATTACCCATATGTATACTGGTGGGTGTTACATGGCACCTATTACCCATATTTATACTATTGGGGTGTTACATGGCCGCCTATTACCCATATGTATACTGGTGGGTGTTACATGGCCGCCTATTACCCATATTTATACTATTGGGGTGTTACATGGCCGCCTATTACCCATATGTATACTGGTGGGTGTTACATGGCCGCCTATTACCCATATTTATACTATTGGGGTGTTACATGGCCGCCTATTACCCATATGTATACTGGTGGGTGTTACATGGCCGCCTATTACCCATATTTATACTATTGGGGTGTTACATGGCTGCCTATTACCCATATGTATACTGGTGGGTGTTACATGGCTGCCTATTACCCATATGTATACTGGTGGGTGTTACATGGCTGCCTATTACCCATATGTATACTGGTGGGTGTTACATGGCCGCCTATTACCCATATGTATACTGGTGGGTGTTACATGGCCGCCTATTACCCATATGTATACTGGTGGGTGTTACATGGCTCCCTATTATCCATATGTATACTGGTGGGTGTTACATGGCTCCCTATTATCCATATGTATACTGGTGGGTGTTACATGGCCGCCTATTACCCATATGTATACTGGTGGGTGTTACATGGCCGCCTATTACCCATATGTATACTGGTGGGGTGTTACATGGCCGCCTATTACCCATATGTATACTGGTGGGTGTTACATGGCCGCCTATTACCCATATGTATACTGGTGGGGTGTTACATGGCTGCCTATTACCCATATGTATACTGGTGGGGTGTTACATGGCCGCCTATTACCCATATGTATACTGGTGGGTGTTACATGGCTGCCTATTACCCATATGTATACTGGTGGGGTGTTACATGGCTGCCTATTACCCATATGTATACTGGTGGGTGTTACATGGCCGCCTATTACCCATATGTATACTGGTGGGTGTTACATGGCCGCCTATTACCCATATGTATACTGGTGGGTGTTACATGGCTCCCTATTATCCATATGTATACTGGTGGGTGTTACATGGCTCCCTATTATCCATATGTATACTGGTGGGTGTTACATGGCCGCCTATTACCCATATGTATACTGGTGGGTGTTACATGGCCGCCTATTACCCATATGTATACTGGTGGGGTGTTACATGGCCGCCTATTACCCATATGTATACTGGTGGGGTGTTACATGGCCGCCTATTACCCATATGTATACTGGTGGGTGTTACATGGCCGCCTATTACCCATATGTATACTGGTGGGGTGTTACATGGCTGCCTATTACCCATATGTATACTGGTGGGGTGTTACATGGCCGCCTATTACCCATATGTATACTGGTGGGTGTTACATGGCTGCCTATTACCCATATGTATACTGGTGGGGTGTTACATGGCTGCCTATTACCCATATGTATACTGGTGGGGTGTTACATGGCCACCTATTACCCATATTTATACTATTGGGGTGTTACATGGCTTCTATTACCCATATGTATACTGGTGGGTGTTACATGGCCGCCTATTACCCATATGTATACTGGTGGGGTGTTACATGGCCGCCTATTACCCATATGTATACTGGTGGGGTGTTACATGGCCGCCCTATTACCCATATGTATACTGGTGGGGTGTTACATGGCCGCCCTATTACCCATATGTATACTGGTGGGGTGTTACATGGCCGCCTATTACCCATATGTATACTGGTGGGGTGTTACATGGCCGCCCTATTACCCATATGTATACTGGTGGGGTGTTACATGGCCACCTATTACCCAGATGTATACTGGTGGGGTGTTACATGGCCACCTATTACCCATATGTATACTGGTGGGTGTTACATGGCCGCCTATTACCCATATGTATACTGGTGGGGTGTTACATGGCCGCCTATTACCCATATGTATACTGGTGGGGTGTTACATGGCCGCCTATTACCCATATGTATACTGGTGGTGTGTTACATGGCCGCCTATTACCCATATGTATACTGGTGGGGTGTTACATGGCCGCCTATTACCCATATGTATACTGGTGGGGTGTTAAATGGCGCCTATTGGTCATATTTATACTGGTGGGTGTTACATGGCCGCCTATTACCCATATGTATACTTGTAGTGTGTTACATGGCCACCCTGTTGGCCATATTTATACTGGTGGGTGTTACATGGCCGCCTGTTACCCATATGTATACTGGTGGGGTGTTACATGGTCGCCATGTTGGCCATTTGCAAATAGATTGTGGACATTTTGCACAGAGTGGCTGTTTCACTTACTACCTTTATGTTTTATGCACTAATTTGCTTTCTTTGTTTTTACCAAGGTACTAAGATAAGGATTATATACTATACCAATGTGACTTTCAATACTTTTCTTTTGATACATTTTGATGGATTTTTTTATTCTGTACTTTGTTACGCTGGGTATTTAAGGGTGTTTTGTGCACCAGGAGATTCTCTTGATAAAGATCCCCGTCGGGATTGAAGCATTAACATTTTCTAAATAAATAGCAATTGCACCTATACTACTGGACTAACCCGGCTATAATATATATACTAGCAGTTTGGGACAGCGTTGCTGTCTTTTTGTTATCCTATTTAGTAATGTAAAATGTAATTTTATACACATACAGACATAGAGATACAGACCACATATACATGCATACAGATATAGAGACACATATATAGACACACACACATACATATGTAGAACCTGCATCACAGACTTTCAGCCCCTGCCCACTCCTATCAAAAGCACACCTTCCTGTATCCTCAGGATTGACAGTATGGAGGGGATTTGAATATCTCCTCCTTACTGCCACTCCTGGGTGTGTGTGTGTGTGTGGAGATGCAGGTTTTCTCTTTTATTTATAGATCTATATATATAAAAGAGAGAGGCTCATTGCATAATTTATGTCTCCTCAGGAGACACACACACCCAGGGGTGGCAATAAGGAGGGGTTACTGTTCCCATTGGGTGATTCAATGGGGGTGTGATTTTCACACCAATTGCAGTGGCTGAAGGGAGTTGGCCCACCCCCACTATGCAGCCCGCCCACCACTATCAAAGTCAGAAAAAAACAATATACACCACAGACAAACACACACATGCCCCACTCACAGCACCACACACACATGCCCCACTCACACAGCACCACACACACACACATGCCCCACTCACACAGCACCACACACACACATGCCCCACTCACACACACAAATGCCCCACTCACACACACAAAAGCCAGAAAGAAATATGGCTGACACACAGTCACTCACCCTGACTCCCAGTGGCCTCAGCAGGACCTGTACTACAGCCACTGAGGAACAAAATGGCACTCAAAGGGTTAAGGTAGGTCCTCATTGCTCAATTATTTCTTCACTGTCATCATTTGCCATACAACACAGAGGACAGGCAGGCATCAGGTACACACTTAACCCACTGACTGCCACAGGGTTGTGTATCAAGCTTTACCACTCAGGGAGTGTGTTCAAACCCCTCACACTATAAACTTGCATTTCCCTCCCACTTCTCCTCCTTCCCCAGCCTATTACTAACACTTCTCCACATTTCTCTTAAGCCCCGCCCCTACTCGCGATTAAGCCCCCTCCCCCTTTAACCCAAATTGCTCCATTGCTCTCTCCACATCAGCACCGCATGAGGGACTCCACAAGTAAAAGTTCCCAGGTATTACACACTCATGCCCCACTCACACATCACCAAACACCCATACACACACACAAAGCCAGAAAGAAATATGGCTGACACACAGTCACTCACCCTGACTCCCAGTGGCCTCAGCAGGACCTGTAGTATAGCCACTGAAGGGTGCTGCATCACCAGGGGAACAAAATGGCACTCAAAGGGTTAAAGTAAGTCCTCATTGCTGAATTATTTCTTCACTGTCATCATTTGCCATGCAACACACAGGACAGACAGCCATCAGATTCACACTTAACCCTGTGGCAGTCATTGGGTTGTGTGTCAAGATTTACCCCTCAGGGAGTGTGTTCAACTCCCTCACACTGTAAACTTGCATTTCCCTCCCACTTCTCCTCCTTCCCCAGACTATTACTAACACTTTTCCACATTTCTCTTAAGCCCCGCCCCCTACTTGTGATTAAGCCCCGCCCACTTTTAACCCAAATTGCCTCGTTTGTCTCTCCACATCAGCACCACATAACTCCCCTCCAGAGACAACACAAATCAAAGTTCCCAGGTATGAATACACTTCCCACTGCTATTTAACTCTGACATGCCTCTCTATAACTTAACCATTTGAGTGCCAGAGGGGTGCACAACTCATGCGTGCATGTGTTTCTGCGCACATATGGTGTGTGTGTGTGTGTGTGTGTGTGTGTGTGTGTGTGTGTGTGTGTACATCTCTGCTACATATTTGTGTGTATCTCCGGTGTGTGTGCATGTCTTTTGCATGTCTCTGCCGCTCACTGTGTGTATGTGTCTGCCTGTGTGTTGCATATATCTATGATTATCAGTGTGTCTACATTTCACACACGTGCGCCCAACGGTCATAACATGACGGCCAACGCTGTCCCACATAGTGTATAAGCGCCCAACATGTGTCACTTAACCCTTTCACTGCCAGAGGACTATACAACTCATTACACAGCAATGTGTTGCGTACCTCTCTCACTCTCAGAGTTAAAGTGCTTCACTCCAACCAACTGCTACACTAGGTCTGTATAATGCAGTAACCCTACAGCCCTGTATTTCATGTCTACTTCACTGTCTATGTATAGTCATTTCTCCCCTCACCCATTACTTTACTGTAATACTTCACTGTCCCTCTTCTCAATCTCTCATCTCCTCCTCCCTTGTCACCCCCACTCACCTATCCCCTAGCTATTCATCCATAGTCCCAATCTCGCCATTTTACTCCCACATCACTATTACATTATCTATCACTGCATCTGTCACTTAACCCTCTGTCTGCCAACCTGTTTCTTCAAATGTACTGCAGTATCCACTGCTGTAATCTAAATTATTCCTTTACTCACAAACATCTTCTCACTGTGACCTTCACCAAGTACATAGCACACTCACTTCAACTGTAAGGATACAAGACCTTATTCATCAACTAACACTGCGCACTCACTTCAACTGTAAGGATACAGGGCCTTATTCATCAAGTAACACAGCACACTCACTTCAGCTGTAAGGATACAGGGCCTTATTCATCAAGTAACACAGCACACTCACTTCAACTGTAAGGATACAGGGCCTTATTCATCAAGTAACACAGCACACTAACTTCAACTATAAGGATACAGGGCCTTATTCATCAAGTAACACAGTGCACTCAATTCAACTGTAAGGATACAGGGTCTTATTCATCATGTAACACAGCACACTCACTTCAACTGTAAGGATACAGGGTCTTATTCATCATGTAACACAGCACACTCACTTCAACTGTAAGGATACAGGGTCTTATTCATCATGTAACACAGCACACTCACTTCAACTGTAAGGATACAGGGCCTTATTCATCAAGTAACACAGCACACTCACTTCAACTGTAAGGATACAGTGTCTTATTCACCAAGTAACACAGCACACTCACTTCAACTGTAAGGATACAGGGCCTTATTCATTAAGTAACACAGCACACTCACTTCAACTGTAAGGATACAGGGCCTTATTCATCAAGTAACACAGCACACTCACTTCAACTGTAAGGATACAGGGCCTTATTCATGAAGTAATACAGCACACTCACTTCAACTGTAAGGATGCAGGGCCTTATTATCAAGTAACACAGCACACTCACTTCAACTGTAAGGATACAGGGTCTTATTCATCAAGCTGAAGAGCTGCAATTAAAACATTTTTTACTACTCTTATCAGCATATCTACATCACTACTATGTCTGTCACACACTTTCTACATATCTGACATACGTCCATATATGTGTGTGTCTCTCTGTATGTATGCATTTGAGACACGCTCTGTCTCTTTAAGTGCGTGTCTGTAACACTGCATATTTCTGTTTCACACAGTGTCTCTCTGTGTAAATAATATGACGGGCAACGCCGTCCCACATTGCTAGTATAGATATATTTATTTATTTAGATGGAGGGTCTTTATAACTCTGCAAAACATGTAGTATGACATTAGTTCATTCACAATGCTGAAAGTTTATCTTCTCGATCATCAACTGGGAATTTCAAACCAAGAAAGGAGTCATTAGACTGTTAGATCTTGATAATACTGTCTATCATACAGAGAGATTTGAGAGTCCATCATACAGCAGTCAGGTGTATCTTTATAATCACTGTGTGTAACAGAAGCACTTACCTAGGTAGGAGTCCATTATACAGCAGTCAGGTGTATCTATGTAATCACTGTGTGTAACAGAAGCACTTACCTAGGTAGGAGTCCATCATACAGCAGTCATGTGTATCTATGTAATTACTGTGTGTAACAGAAGCACTTACCTAGGTAGGAGTCCATTATACAGCAGTCAGGTGTATCTATGTAATTACTGTGTGTAACAGAAGCACTTACCTAGGTAGGAGTCCATCACACAGCAGTCAGGTGTATCTATATAATTACTATGTGTAACAGAAGCACTTACCTAGGTAGGAGTCCATCGCACAGCAATCAGGTGTATCTTTATAATCACTGTGTGTAAACGAAGCACTTACCAAGGTAGGAGTCCATCATACGGTAGTCAGGCGTATCTATATAATTACTGTGTGTAACAGAACCGCTTACCTAGGTAGGAGTCCATCACACAGCAGTCAGGTGTATCTATATAATTACTGTGTGTAACAGAAGCGCTTACCTAGGTAGGAGTCCCTCACACAGCAGTCAGGTGTATCTATATAATTCGTGGATTTTTCCTAACAAAGTGTGAAGGGAAGTCAGAATTTTATTAAGACACGGAGGCGAATATTATGCAATTAACTCTTAACTGCTTCCTCTAGCAGCAAAGGGATAGTTTATTCAAGATACAGAAACAGAAAAAACTTGCCGTAACCCACAGCAACCCCCCCAACCAATAGGATAGAATCCCCAGTTATAACTAGGCTGCACACTTCCTGGAATCCCTCTTTCTTGCTGGCTGACGTCATTCTAGAAGATTTTTATGAACCACGAAACTGGAAACTCCAACTGAAGAAAACTCATAAGAAACATCTCTTTGAAGAAGCCAAGGTCATAAACGAAATTTGGATCTCGTAGAAAAGTTCAACGACATCAGCTTTCAACCTGTAAAGAAGAGAAAAAGGTGAAAAGGGAGGGAACTGTAGGGAGGGATAATATTCGCCTCCGTGTCTTAATAAAATTCTGACTTCCCTTCACACTTTGTTAGGAAAAATCCACGAATTTTATTACAGAACGGAGGCTTCATATTATGCAAGTTTAAAGCTTAAATTATTGTAAACTACATCAAATAGAGGTCACAACTGAATGAGTAACATGTTCAATAGGCTTAAAGTAAAATTCTCTAAAGGTGGATTCCCTGGACCAATCAGCGGCCCTAAGGATATCCTCCAGTCTGCCCCCAAGAGAAACTGTTTTTGAGGCCATAGCACCTCTGGTGGAATGTGCCCCAAATAAAGATACATCGATACCAGCTAGTTGCATCACCCATCGTATCCAGCGGGCCAGAGTGGCCGATGACACTGGTAGATGAGGTTGTCGAAAAGAAAGGAGTAATTGAGACTGTGAAGGAGAACGGAAAGCGGCTGTGCGAAGTTCATATTCTTGTAAACATTGTACAACACATAATTGTGGTTGAGAAGGGAAAGCCGGATAAGAGACCATACGAATCGACGTCTTGGTACGACGGGAAACACGGAATTGTACACCCAAAGGGGTATAAGACCTTGAATGAAAATCTAAAGCTCTGACATCAGAGACACGTTTGAATGAAATCAAACACAATAACATAGTAAGCTTGGAGAAAAGTTGTTTCAATGAAAGTTCACAATTGGGAGGCCAAGCTTCCAAGAATTGAAGGACATCATTGACGTTCCATAAAGAAAAATACCGCGATTGAGGGGGTCTAGAGAAACGAATCCCTCTCATGAGACGACAAACTACCGATGATTGTCCCACTGGTATTCCATGGACCGGGGTATGCCCAGCGGAAATAGCAGAACGATAAGAATTAATGGTGCGGTAAGCCTTGCCAGAGTCGAACAGATGACATAAGAAATTTACCACGTTTACCGGAGAAGTTGATACGGGATCCAGATCCCGTTCCACGCACCAACGACTCCAGGTGGACCAAGCTGATCCATACATGGCTCTGGTACCTGGGGCCCATGATTCAGCCAAAAGAATTTGAGCTGAGACTGAAAATCCTTCACCATTTGAGGAACTCCCGAAAGGAACCACGCTATTAGTTGAAGTTCTTTGGACATCACTAAATCGTGAGGAGCGCCTGCAGGATCTAAAAGAAGGTCCGGAAAGATTGGAAGAAGGCGAGGGAAATCCGCTGATAGTTCTAGAATCGTTGGAAACCATGGTTGCATCGGCCACAAAGGGGTTATTACAACCACCGTTGCCGCCTGTCTTCGAATTGTTAAAAGTGTTCGAGGGATCATAGCAAACGGGGGAAAAGCATAATTTGTCCCTGGCAGCCATGATTGTAAAAAGGCGTCTGTCGCTAGAGCCTCTGGATCCGGGCGCCAGCTGAAATAACGAGGAATTTGACGATTCAGACGGGATGCGAAAAGGTCGATGCCAAATGGACCCCAAATATGATTCAGAGTCTGGAAAACACTGGGATGTAGATTCCAGTCGCTGTAATCGGTTAGGTAGCGAGAATTCCAATCCGCCACCGCATTGGAAAGACCAGGTAAGTGTTCTGCTATTACTGAGATGTTTCGATCTAGGCAAAAATGCCAAAAATCCTTGGCCAATTCTGCTAATGGTTTGGATTTCGTCCCTCCTAACCGATTGATGTATCGTACTGCTGAGACATTGTCCATCTTCAGCAGAACGCAACAGTGTACTTTGTCCTTGGTTAGACTCTTCAGGGCAAAAGACCCTGCTAGTAATTCCAGGCAATTTATATGAAGAGAAGCTTCCTCTGGCGACCATTTTCCGCCTGTGGAAAGATTGCCTAACCGTGCTCCCCAACCTAATAGGCTGGCGTCTGATTCGATGACCAAATCTGGAACGACACCAAAAATGGCTCTGCCATTCCAGGCGTCTAAATGTTTGAGCCACCAAATGAGTTCTTTGCGGGCCTCGGAAGAGATGGCGATTCGATCTGCGTAGCCTAAACCGTTGCGCAAATGATGTGCTTTTAAGCGTTGCAGGGCCCGATAGTGGAGGGGACCTGGAAATATTGCTTGGATGGAAGCGGCTAGAAGACCCAGGATCCTGGCAAGTAGACGCAGTGAAATTCGATCCTGTCTGAGGACATAACGAATCTCCCTGCGAATTGATCGGATCTTGGTCCGTGGAAGACTTAGTGAAGAATTCCTGGAGTTCACCATGAAGCCCAGGAACTCCAATTGTTGAGTCGGTATCAAGTGGGATTTCTCCCAATTGATTAAGAAACCTAGGTTGGAAAGAAGTCTGATTGCGCAAGCTGCATGATCTATCAAGACGTTTGGATCCTGCGACATGAACAACATGTCGTCTAGATAAATAATTAGACGAATACCCCGACTGCGAAGAAAGGCGATTATGGGCTTCAGGAGCTTCGTGAAGCACCATGGAGCAGAGGACAAACCAAAAGGAAGGCATGTGAACTGCCAGATCTTGCCCCGCCACGGGAAACGAAGGAACTTTTGGGATAAAGGAGCCATCGGGACCGTAAGGTAGGCATCTTGCAGGTCTAACTTGACCATCCAGTCTGCCGGAAGGAGGAGATCTCTCAAAAGATGGATACCCTCCATTTTGAAATGTCGATATAGAACACAACCGTTCAGAGCGCGGAGGTTTATTACTGGTCTGAGACCGAAGTCTTTCTTTTGGACTAGGAAAATATTGCTCACGAAACCGTCTGGTTCTCCGTAAGCTTGAGCAATTGCTCCTTTTTTCTTTAAACTGGAAATTTCTGCATCTACCAATGTTTCGTCCCTCCGGGAAAAATGGAGAGGAGGGGGAGTGAACTGTTGGTAAGGATACGAATAAAATTCTATCTGGAATCCTTGAACTGTTTGCAGAATCCAAGGATCCGCAGTTAGTCGACACCAATGGTGGAAAAAATGCATCAATCTGCCTCCCACCCGCACTGGGGAAAAAAGGGTGTGAGAAAACATACTCACCAGAGTAGGGACGGCTTTTGAATTGTCCTCTGCCAGGTCTAGTCCTCCAGGGTCTGCCACGGGTTGGGAAAAAAGGAGGTTGACTCCTTTGGTCTTGTGAGGGATAACCTCGGAAGGAGGGGAAAAATGGAGCCTGGAACTGATTTTGGCGTTGGCGGGCCCGGCCAGGAGAGCGGCCCCTACCTCTCCCGGCCCTGTCAAAAATTTTTGGACGAAAAAGTTTACGTAATGAGGCCTGTGCTTTATCAAGAGCTGTGAAGGAAGACACAAATTTTCCTAAATCTTTAATAAAAGTGTCTCCAAATAATTGGCCATGAGCCGAAGGACCAGGTTCAGAATTCGCCATCTCAGCGAGTTTAGGGTCAATTCTGAGTAGGAGAGCTCTCCGTCTTTCTGATGCTAAGGCCGAATTAGCGTTGCCCAACATACATATGGCTCGCTGAATCCACCCCCGCAAGACGTGGGTGTCAATATTAGATTTTGATAATAAGGCCTCTTCAGACAATTCGAAAATCTTAGTCAGAGGTCCTAACATGTCAAGGAGCTTATCTTGACAAGATTTAAGAGCCTGGTCCACGCCTTTTCTGGGATCTTTTCCAGATTTTGAAATGAACTGGACCATTTTTGGATCCAGTTCAGGCGTCTCACAAACTTTGTTTGGGATAACTGGGCGAGGACATTCTGCTCGCAATTTGGACCTAGTGGTTCTACTGATAGGTTTTCGTACCCAAGTTTCTAAATATTTTGCTACATGGGGTCTAGGAGTACAATCTGAGGATCTAGGATGTTTAATACCATCCGGGTCAAATAAAGGGTCCCCATTAGCATCCACTAACTTTGTTGAAGAGGATGAAGAAAGGGTATCATTAGCCTCTACAATATTAGTTTTATTTTTCTTGGGTCGAGGCTCTTCAGAATCAGAGTCCTCCCCAGAAGATGGTGCCCAATCTTCATCCGAAGAATCCTCAGTAGAGGCAGAGCGGTAAGAATCTGGTTTAGACCTCCGTACATTTTTTGATTTAGGTTGTAACCTCCTCAGGTTCATTTTACCCCCGTTGGTATCCTCAGGGGGAGAGGATCTTGTGTGTGGACTGGAACCACACTGTTCAGAATCACTTACATTAAGTGAGGAAGATGAGTCTTGTTTAGACTTTTCTAAGTGTTTTCTCTTTTGGGTACATTTCCCCCCCCCACTCTGGGAGTGGAATTGTTAAATTCAGGGGTGTTTACCGGTAAATTTGACATAATATTAGAAACAGGTACTGTCCCTTTAAATATTGTAGCCAAAGATTCCACAAAGTTGGAAGACAATTTTTGAAAGGCTGACTGCATAGATAATTCCACAAACCTCTGGAACTCTGAGGACTGAGCCTGCTCAGGATTTAAAGATAGAGAAGGGATTGTGGTTTCTGGATTTAAATCCATTATAGGAGTACCAAATTTGGGACTTTCACCATTAGAAGACATTTTTTCTGTCAAGATAAGGTTTACCTTAAAGTAGTAATAAATAGAGTTCAGGGCCGTGCCAACGTCAAAATATAAAAGAGACTCTTTAATGTGAAATAATTAGTCACCGATAGGAAAGCGCGAAACTGTAACATATGAGGTGATCGAGTAGAATTCAAAATGCGCATGCGCGATCGCGGCCGTCAACCCGGAAGTGGACGGCCGCGTCGTCTGAGGAAAAGAGAAAGCTCACGAGCGCGTGAACGAAACGAACGGTGAAGGTTGGGTGAAACCAACAGGGAAAAAAAAAAAGATACCAAGAAGAAAAGGACACAAAGACTTAACAACATAAGAAACTACAGGGGCATAATGAAAGAAAGTGTTACAAAACAAATTGTAACAAAAGCTCACAATATAGAAATAAACAAAATTAAAGGAAAATTAAATAACTAAATAAATAAATACTGTTAAACAGACAACCATTTTTATTTGAGTCATTTAACTCTGAGAACTCTCTGGAACAGAAAAATTTCAATCCAAAAGAGTTCTCAGAAAAAACACAGACAAAAATTTTTTACTGAGTAGAGAAAATACTTATCCCAATCAGGAAGCAGCAAAGAAAGAGGGATTCCAGGAAGTGTGCAGCCTAGTTATAACTGGCGATTCTATCCTATTGGTTGGGGGGGTTGCTGTGGGTTACGGCAAGTTTTTTCTGTTTCTGTATCTTGAATAAACTATCCCTTTGCTGCTAGAGGAAGCAGTTAAGAGAGTTAATTGCATAATATGAAGCCTCCGTTCTGTAATAAAATTACTGTGTGTAACAGAAGCGCTTACCTAGGTAGGAGTCACTCACACAGCAGTCAGGTGTATCTATATAATTACTGTGTGTAACAGAAGCGCTTACCTAGGTAGGAGTCCCTCACACAGCAGTCAGGTGTATCTATATAATTACTGTGTGTAACAGAAGTACTTACGTAGGTAGGAGTCCATCACACAGCAGTCAGGTATATGTATATATAATTACTGTGTGTAACAGAAGCACTTACCTAGGTAGGAGTCCATCACACAGCAGTCGGGCGTATCTCTATAATTACTGTGTGTAACAGAAGCGCTTACCTAGGTAGGAGTCCCTCACACAGCAGTCAGGTGTATCTATATAATTACTGTGTGTAACAGAAACACTTACCTAGGTAGGAGTCCATCATACAGCAGTCAGGTATATCTATATAATTACTGTGTGTAACAGAAGCACTTACCTAGGTAGGAGTCCCTCACACAGCAGTCAGGTGTATCTATATAATTACTGTGTGTAACAGAAGCGCTTACTCAGGGAGGAGTCCATCACCTAAGTGGGAGTTTGCTGTATAATGAACTTTATGTATCACTTGTTCCAATGCACATGGTTCCACTTTATCTAAATGTGTTAGTGTTTAAGCAGTTGTCACAACATTTAAAAGACGCACACACTGAGTAAACGAGACCCAGTTTTAGATTGAAAACATTAATTTGTTTACAACTGGATATGTTATTTCTGTCTTCTTTTTCTTTCCAGAAAGTCACAAACCATGTTTTGGGAAGAAAAACCCCGTGGAACTGAACACGAATCTCTTGAATATTGCCTTAACCTAGTTTCCGCCATTGTGAACCTACCAGCCCCATGTTTTATATCTGTGACATGTTTGTGCTTTGTCTAATTGTATCATAGATTTGTTTTCTAAATTATTTATTACTAACTGTGTTGTCTTGTGGGTACTGTCTGTACATTTATGTAAGAGCATTTATTTTCTAAATATAATGTAAAGATTTTCTTATTTTTTTAGTTTTATATCTGCAGCAATGTACTACGATTTCTATAACAAAAGTGATTTGCTCAATAAATGAATAATTTAAGTATTATTTTGTGATCCTGCTTTTTGAGTTGTTGCAATAAACTTTAAAGTGGACCCGCCACCTTAATTTAACTTTGATTAAATTTAAAGGGGAACTATCACCCTTATTCAACTTTGGCTAAAAAATATCTGGAATAGTTATGTCTTTTTTTAGTACATCTATCACCAATTTACAAATTTTGATCATTATGTAGAATACTTAGAGAATAATTATAAAGCATTATTAAAAAAAAAACAACAATGTTATTTGCGAGAAAATGACAGTTTAAAGTGTGCCCAGCAGCCTACTTCCGGGTAAACTGCTCTTGACGCAGTTTGCCGCTCTCCCTCTGCTCCCGTCACTCTACCCAGCATCCTCCGATGACGGAGGCGTTCTGTTAGTAAGCTGGAGCGATCTCATTGGCTAGATATCGATCTCTGCCATGAGATTGCTCCAGCTTACTAACAGAAAGCCTCCGTCATCGCAGGATTCTGGGGAGAATGACGGAACCAGAGGCAGAGCGGCAAGAACAGTTTACCCGGAAGTAGGCTGCTGGGCACACTTTAAACTGTCGTTTTCTCGCATATAATTTTTTTTTTTTTTTTTAAATAACGTTTTATAATTTTTCTCTAAGTATTCTACATAATGATCAAAACTAGTAAAGTGTTGATAGATCCACTTTAAATTCATTGTTTCGCTGAAATTTAACGTTTAAACATGATCCTGTGCCATCCTTCCGGACAGACTACGGGTAGAGCACTGCACGATGTCTGTCACTGTTCCTCTGCTCCCACGTAGCGTCTGAATCCAGCCTCCTCTGATGACGGAGGATTTCTCCTTGTAAGCTGTAGCGCCCACTGGCCAATGCGAGCATTCGAGCTTACATGAGAGGCTGGTTCCAGAGAAAGAGTGACCCGCAGTCTGTCCAGAAGGAAGGCACAGGGTCATGCTTAAACTTTTAATTCTGGCGAAACAATTAATTAAAAAAAAATAAAAAAATAAAAATAAAATGACACTACTATTCTACAGCTACTCGCTCTATAAAGATACTTTGTAGCCAAAGTTGTATAGGGGTGATAGTTCCCCTTTGATTTAAAATGTGTTTGTAATATACTGTAAAATCTCAGATGTAATACTCAGATATACGTTCTACCCAAGATTTTAGGAGAAAACAAAAGTGCCCGTGTATAAAACACACCCTTGTCTTTCCCCACTACTAAAATTTTGCCAACCGCATCCCACATTGCCCTGTGAGGACCTGTTACTTCAACCTAATGGCAATGCCCTTTGAGTAACTGAAGGTCCTCACAGGGCACTACTGAGATCTCATGCATCGGATGTAAGGGCATTACCATTAGCTTCAATAAACAGTCATCACAGGGCAATGTGGGAATCGGGCAGCAGATGCAAGCATGTACATGTACATAGTTCATAGAAATAAACAGAAAATAATTTATAATAAAATTAAAATAAATAAAAGAACTATGTAAGGTTTTGGTAATGTGCGAGGAATCCCTTACTAGAAGGAATACGCATCATCAGCAAACAGCTACAGTCTCTGCTAACATAAAATAAATAAATAGGATCTATTTGATATTCCACATTTCGGTCTGCTAGGGACCTTTATCATTCTTGATAATGGTCCGTACCAAATGTTGAATATGAAATTCTATTGAATTTTATGACTTGTAAATGCTTGCCATTTGCTTATATGTTATGAGAATTTGTAATGCAGCCAGGCAAATTGTATCAGATGGCAATAAATATATATACATCTCAATCACTCCAATGGGCCGATGCTTTATCGTGGTGGGAGTGTTTGCATTTGTCGATGAAGCTGTGAACTAGGCCATTGGGAGCATATAATCCTGGCAGGGTCACCCAAGGTGGACAGATCAAAGCTAAGACACCAGACTAAGGGCTCGATCTGAATGTTGGAGACGGCTGTTTTTCCAGCACAGTAAGCTATGCAAATGTCTGCGCTGTGAAAAAATACTGACAAAAAAAAAAGCCGTTGTGTGTTAAAGTTAAGAGGTGTTTTCATCCATTGAAAATGACGAAAATACCGTAAATAGCTATTCAAATGTCTGCGTTAGCCAAGAAAACCCGATAAGGCACTAAAGTTATCGCAGGAAAGTTAAGACCGATATATATATATTTTTTTTTTTTTAACTTGAGTCCATTATCTCCTGTTTAAACAGCCGATGCAGAAACCTGAATGAAAAAAACCAAAGTGGATGTATTGATAATGAGCTCTAAGCCCCATATCAATACATCCAAAGTATGAAAGACGTTAGTAGAATTAACCCTATGAGTGCCAGTGTGGTATAATTACCACACCGGCATGCATAGGGTTTACCCGACTAAGTAAAAAAACATCACATAACAGGTAACACTTACCATTAATCCTGATGTCCAGTGGAGTCCTCCGCTTCCTGGTCATCTTCTTTCTTCTCTTCTATCTTCTCTTCTGTCTTCTCTTGTATCTTCTGTCTTCTTGCTGTAAAACAAAAAAACAAATTATAAGTCAAAAGCATACATATGCGGCACACGAATACATAGTTTAATCCCTTGAGTGCCAGATGTTGCGTGCCTCTCTGGGGCTCAAAGGGTTAAATTATGCAGTAGTGTGCCGGTTGTTAATATATTAATGCCCCCATGCATAGTAAATGTTTCGAAGTTATGCCAAGAAAATAGTATTCCCATAAGTAAAAATGCCAACATGATGTAGCTGTCAATTCTAATTCCCTCAGACCGGAGCGGGCATCGGCCTGTGGACATGAAGGAGGGGGATGTGGTGCATTATTCTGTCTCCGCCGCGGTCTCACACAGTGGCGGAGACAGAATAATGCGTGACACACACACCCCTCTTCATGTCCACAAGCCGATGCCCGTTCCGGTCTGAAGGAATTAGAATTGAAACTGCCCTTATATATGATCAGTCTTCTTCTAATTCTGTCACAGCCATTGGCTGGGATATGCTTATGCACCTCCCAGCCAATCAGCTTTGAGCGGCTGTGCTTTAAGCTGTGATATATAAATATACTTTCAGTAAAAGAATAAGAGAAGGCAGTAATATGTGAATATAAAGAAGTATATACACGGTGATAGTCCATACCCTCATCTGTATCGTAGCCTGAGTAAGTTGAGATTAAAAGCGCCTTTGAAAGAAAAAATTCTATTGATATATAAAGGAATTATCCGGATACTGATCAGCGCTGTACTATTGCACTAATAGATACAGTTGCACATAGAAATACAAAGTGGGACTAATTGTATAAACAATGGTCAGTGTATAAAGTAGAAGAAATCATCGGAAATAAGGGAACTGACGTTTTTCACCATTTTATATACCTTTGATCAATCAATAGAATTTTTGGATAGATTTTTTATCTCTTGATTTTTGTATATTTTTTGTGTTTTTTGATTTTTATATATTTCTAATTTATATTTTGTGTTTTTTTATTATTTTTTATTTTTAAAAGGCAATGAGGTGTTAAAGGAATAGTAAACTTTTTTTTTTATGAAAACACATTTTACAGAGCTTTTCTTATTGAATAAAAAAAGGTCACTCCCATCGCTGTCAGATGTTTTATTCAAAAATTAAGTTTAAATAACCAGGAAGTGAATTTACTGTGTGATTACTTCCTGATAGTTCTAACTGACAGGAAGTGAATTTACTGTATTTACTTCCTGATAGTTCTATCTTTCTGACTCTCCTCTCCATTAGAATCTAACAGGAAATCTAATTAGAATTTGACCACTAGAGGGCACTGCTAATGTAAAAAACATGGGTTTAAACTGTAATAACTCTGGAAATATAAATCTCTCGGCAGTGGGAGTACCCTTATTTTACTCAATAGGAAAATCCCTACAATATGTATTTTTTCATTAAAAAACTTTACTGTTCCTTTAAATTATTGGGGTTGCAGATTTTCATGTCCCGTGCGCCCTGAGGAACAGAAGCGTGAGTACGGGAGTTTAAAGGAGTGACTGGAGTCCGTCTAACGGCATTTTGTCACGTCAACTACTGGGTGCTGGTGCATGAGTTGTCCCCGATTTATTCGGAGGGTAGGACAACCAACACTCGGAGGATAGGAGATTGTTGTGATTTAGCCCTTGTAGGGAAGAGTCCAGTTCACCTTGGTCATGTTACAGGCGTGTAGGTACCTATGGGTGAGCGGGAGATGTTTTTTTTTTTTCCCCTGACTAGTGTTTGTGGTGGAAATTTAGGAGATGTGTTTCACAATATAGGTGTAATATTGGCTATAGTTTTTTAAATTATAATACAACAGAAAGGGGACATCATGAACACTATATAGTATCAGGGCTGGTGCAAGGATTTTTGCCACCCTAGGCAAAATTAAATTTTGCCACCCCTTGTGTCCCACCCCTTTATACCTACTTATACCCCACCTCTTATCTTGCCCCATCAGCTCCAACTTGCCCCCCATCAGCCCCAACTTGCCCCCATCACAGACCTGTAGCTGCTGGAGCTCCCGCGCAGTCTTCTCTTCAGTAATGCAGAGCGTGCTGAGAGACATTGACTCCCGGCGCTCTCTGCATTACTAAAGAGCTGACGGCGATGAGGGAGCGCAGTAGCTACACAGACCTGACTGTGTTGCAGTGCCCGGCGGAGGAGTCCTGCTAGCGGGAACGGCCAGCCCTGGGCGCAGCTCTTCTCTTCTGCATGCCTGCGCCCCCATTACATGTGCGCCCTAGGCCAACGCCTACCTCACCTATAGGTGGTGCCGGCCCTGTATAGGTCACCCATATTTCTGACATTTATACTGTAATATTGTGATTTTAAATAGTCTATAGAGTATTTTCATTAAAATTTTTTTAATGTACTATTGTGATAATAAATATACAATTTTGGATCACAATAGATGATGTCAATTTGTATCTGTGGTTAACTACACCGTGGATTGTCATTGGTTACAGCGCTGGATTTGGCTTTTTGAATCTGTACAATTTTTGAAATTCCACTAGCAGGGAATTCATTTTTCCTGGCAGCAGTTACCAATGTGGGCTTCGTAATTCATATAGCGCCACTTGATTTCTATAATTTTTAAACAATATTTAATGTTTAAATAAAATCATTTAACTAATTTATTGGTAACAATTTTTATATAACTATAAAAAACGATGGTACCGTGTTAGCCAGTGGAGTAGATAGGATTCAGTGTAGCAAAAACCTCACAAGAGTGGTATAAAGGTGATACCTTTTAATGGCTAACTGAGGACATAACAAGTGCAAGCTTTAAAGGGATAGTAATACTTCGTTTTATCTTTATTTTATTTTGTAGGCATTAAAAAAACATGAAGAACGATATAAGTCTTATCTCTCAAACCAGTCTTATCTCTCAAACCTTTATGGTTTGAGAGATATTCACAAGCAAAGTGTCCCCCTCCCGCCCCTTTTTCCTAGTGTAAGACATCTCTTCTCAGATGTGGAATCCAGTCCATAGACCAGACAGATAACAGCAGGGGACAATCTTCTTCCTATGAGAACAATGAAAGCCCTGCCTCCCTTGACAAGTTTTTCAGCTTTTTCTCTTATCTTAATTGAAGATTGTCCCTCTCTGCAGTCTACCTGGGCACCTCCCTTCTGATCTGGCTAAAGATGGGGGGGGGGGGGATACTTTGCTTGTGAATATCTGTTAAACCATAAAGGTTTGAGAGATAAGACATACATCGTTCTTCATGTTTTTTTAATGCCTACAAAATAAAATAAAGATAAAACGAAGTATTACTATGCCTTTAAAATGGGTAAGAAAATTTGGTGAGTCCACACAGTATTGATACAGATACACCTGACTGATGTAAGACTAAATCTGCAGAAATTATTTGTAAAATGAACAACTATTATATCCCAGGGTATAATTCGCCCTTTAAAGGAGCGCTCTGGTCACATTACTTATTCACTGACTGGTTGGGGATGGCTGGAGTTGTAGTCCAGAACAGCTGGAGGGATAAGGGTTGTCCCTGCCCTTATTAGTGATTATGACAGCAGCATCAGCTCTTCCTAGTGTATGATATTCCAGCAGTCACTTCCTCAATCAGGGCAGCTTGTCACATGAGGCATGTGTCACATGACCTGCTGTGTGTACAAGCAGGAAGTGGAGGCGACATGCCGGCTGTATATGGAGGAGTAGAGGGGTAAGAATGGCTGATTTTTTTTGAGATGTGGCTGTGCTTCGATAGTAGTGTCTTACAGCAGTGTTTATGTGTCTGACAGCATTGTGTGCTTCTGTATACTCATATAGCAGTGTGTGTATAATCATGTAGTGTATGACATCAGTGTGTGTATAATCATATAGCAGTGTCTGACAGCAGTTTGTGTGTATAATCATATAGCATTGTGTGTATAATCATTCTGCAGTGTCTGACATTAGTGTGTGTATAATCATATAGGTATAGCTGTGTCTGACAGCAGTTTGTGTGTATAATCATATATAGCAGTGTGTGTGTATAATCATATAGCAGTGTCTGACAGCAGTGTGTGTGTATATTCATATAGCTGTGTCTGACAGCAGTGTGTGTGTATTATCATATAGCAGTGTCTGACAGCAGTGTGTGTATAATCATATAGCATTGTCTGACAGCAGTGTGTGTGTATAATCATATAGCATTGTCTGACAGCAGTGTGTGTGTATAATCATATAGCATTGTCTGACAGCAGTGTGTGTGTATAATCATATGTAGCAGTGTCTGACAGCAGTGTATGTGTGTATAATCATATATAGCAGTGTCTGACAGCAGTGTGTGTGTATAATCATATATAGTAGTGTCTGACAGCAGTGTGTGTGTATAATCATATATAGCAGTGTCTGACAGCAGTGTGTGTGTATAATCATATAGCATTGTCTGACAGCAGTGTGTGTGTATAATCATATGTAGCAGTGTCTGACAGCAGTGTATGTGTGTATAATCATATATAGCAGTGTCTGACAGCAGTGTGTGTGTATAATCATATATAGTAGTGTCTGACAGCAGTGTATGTGTGTATAATCATATATAGCAGTGTCTGACAGCAGTGTGTGTGTATAATCATATATAGCAGTGTCTGACAGCAGTGTGTGTGTATAATGATATGTAGCGGTGTGTGACAGCAGTGTATGTGTATAATCATACAGCAGCGTTTGACAGCAGTATGTCTGTATAATCATATAGCAGTGTCTGACAGCAGTGTATGTGTATAATCATACAGCAGCGTTTAACAGCAGTGTGTGTGTATAATCATATAGCAGCGTTTAACAGCAGTGTATGTGTATAATCATATAGCAGTGTCTGACAGCAGTGTGTGTGTATAATCATATAGCAGTGTCTGACAGCAGTGTATGTGTATAATCATACAGCAGCGTTTAACAGCAGTGTATGTGTATAATCATATAGCAGTGTCTGACAGCAGTGTGTGTGTATAATCATATAGCAGTGTCTGACAGCAGTGTATGTGTATAATCATACAGCAGCGTTTAACAGCAGTGTGTGTGTGTGTATAATCATATAGTAGTGTCTGACAGCAGTGTGTGTGTGTATAATCATATAGCAGTGTGTGTATTATTATTATTCTTTATTTATATAGCGCCAACTAATTCCGCAGCGCTGTACAATTGGGGAATAGACATACAGAGGTATTAAATAGTACAATCAGATGTGTAGAACAGGAGGATCAGAGGGCCCTGCTCGTGTCTGACAGCATGGTGTGTGTATATACTAATATAGCAGTGTGTGTATAATCATATAGCAGTGTCTGACAGCAGTGCGTGTGTATCATATAGCAGTGTCTGACAGCAGTGTGTGTGTATAATCATATAGCAGTGTGTGTATACTCATATAGCAGAGTCTGACAGCATGGTGTGTGTGTATACTCTTATAGCAGTGTGTGTATAATCTTATAGCAGTGTCTGATAGCAGTGTGTGTATATAATCATATAGCAATGTGTGTATACTCATATAGCAGAGTCTGACAGCATGGTGCGTGTATAATCATATAGCAGTGTCTGACAGCAATGTGTGTATACTCATATAGCATTGTGTGTATAATCATATAGCAGTGTCTGACAGCAGTTTGTGTGTATACTCATATAGCAGAGTCTGAAAGCATTGTGTGTGTAATCATATAGCAGTGTCTGACAGCAGTGTGTGTATACTAATAGCAGTGTGTGTATAATCATATAGCTCTGTGTGTGTAATCATATCGCAGTGTCTGACAGCAATGTGTGTATACTCATAAAGCAGTGTGTGTATACTCATATAGCAGTGTCTGACAGTATTGTGTGTGTGTGTATACTCATGTAGCGGTGCCTGACAGCAGTGTGTGTGTGTGTGTATATGCTCATATATCAGTGTCTGACAGCAGTGTGTGTGTATATGCTCCTGTAGTAGTGTCTGACAGTAGTGTGTGTGTGTGTGTGCTCCTGTAGTAGTGTCTGACAGCAGGGGTAATGCTGGCAGATCACTATTTTCAGGGGGGAAGGGGTGAGTGACTGACACTGTGTGACACTGGCAGATCACTCTTTTCCTGGTGGGGGACTGACTGTGTGTTTGAGAATAAGTGACTGACACTGTATGGATGTACGTATTTCACACAATTGATCAAGAAACAAGGGTCACTACAGTTTCTGTAGTATAATTTAAACAATCCACATATTAAAGAAATACTACATACTGGGCTCCTTAGCCTGGCATCTCCAGTACAAACCCCCACAGTCCCACATTAGATTTAAACATATGAGATGACACCAGAGGGGAATGCTCAACAGAGCTACCATAAAGCAATGCCAGCCGGAAATATTTCTTAGTTAAAATCCAATATTTTATTTAAAACATTATATGTGTCTGCAATCCCTCCTGGACCAGAGTTTCTTTCTCTTTTTTGAAGAGTGAACCCGCTCCTGTAACCTTATGTGCTGTAACAGGATACAAGATCCTCATACAGTTTTGTAAAGTGCAAACACACTAAACAGTGTACTGTAGCTGTTAAAAAGCCACATGTGGAGGGTGTGGTATTTGCTATAGTATTTATACCAAGACAGTAGTATGTGCTGATAGTAATGAGTCTGCAGTGCTGGGATAGAATCTTTATACTAATACAGTAATACGTGTGTGTATATAGTAATGAATGTAGTACTCTGCTATAATATTTATACCAATACAGTAGTGTGTGTGATAGTAATGAGTCTGTAGTACTCTGCTATAATATTTATACCAATACAGTAGTGTGTGTGATAGTAATGAGTCTGTAGTAACTATAATATCTACACCAATACAGTAGTATGTGCTGATGGTAATAAGTCTGTAGTATATAGTGTGTGTGTGTGTACTGATAGAAATGGGTCTGTAGTACTGTGGTATAATATTTATACCTATATAGTATTGTGAGTGCAGATAGTAATGATTCGATACTACTGTGCTTTAATATTTATACCAATACAGTAGTATTTGTGTGATAGTAATGAGTGTGTAGTACTATAATATTTATACTGATACAGTAGTGTTATCACGGTTCCCGTGATCTCTCTTTCACTCTTTGTTGTGGTGCGCTTCCATTGTCTGAGCTTTGTTTGTCCCGCCCAGTGTGGCCTTCTTATTCCGGGCCTCTGGCACCTGTCAGTTGCCCTTTCGTGGTGTTCCTGTACCAGTGTTACTGTGTTCCTGCGTTCCTGTGTACCAACTTGGCCCGTCTGACTACTCTCTTTGGTTCCTGCTCCGTGATCTGACCCGGCTAGTCTGACGTTCCTGCTCCGTGATCTGACCCAGCTAGTCTGATGTTCCTGCTCCGTGATTTGACCCGGCCTGGCTGACGTTCCTGCTCAATGACCAGACCCGTCTATCCTGACGACCCTGCTTGTGTTCCAGCCGTGATCTTGATCCTGTGTCGCTTGGGCGATATTCTGACTTCCGCTGTGCTGTTATAGGTCAGACTGAGTTGTTGCCTCCGATTCACTGGGCCTTCCCATTTACTCTTGCAGAGCACTGTTGCCCCCGTTACACTGACCCCTCTGTTAACACTTGCAGAGCACTGTTGCCTCCGTTACACTGAGCCTTCCGTTAACACTGGCAGAGCACTGTTTCGTCCATTACACTGAGCCTTCTGTTAACACTGGCATAGCACTGTTGCCTCCGTTAACCCTAAGCCTTCTGTTTACACTTGCAGAGAATTGTAGCCTCTGTTACACAGAGCCTTCTGTTAACACTTGCAGATCATTGTGGCCTCCGTTAACAGTGATCTCATTACCGCAACGTCTGGTGCTATTGGGCGATTCCAGCAGCTCTTGCAGTGTACAGCCTTTCCGTTACAGCACCGGTCGGGTGCTATTGACTCTAAACACCTCAGCTCTTGCAGTGTCAGTGTCTCCGTGACCGCACTGGTTGGGTGCTATTGACTCTAAACACCTCAGCTCTTGCAGTGTACATAGTCTCCGTTTACCGCACTGGTTGGCTGCTACTGGCTCTACACACATCAGCTCTTGCAGTGTCAGTGTCTCCATGACCGCACCGGTTGGGTGCTACTGGCTCTAAACACCTCAGCTCTTGCAGTGTACATTGTCTCCATTTACCACACCGGTCGGGTGCTCACGGCTCAACGTGTACTAGCTCCTGCAGAGTATTGTGGCCTCCTTTCCCTGCTCAGCACAAGCAGTAGTCTCAGTTCTGACTTATTGACTGGTGGTCTTACATCTTGCACCACAGTCTTGCTCCTTTACCATCTTATGAGCGTTGTCAAACACACCACAACAGAGACTGATTGCTTTTCATGAACTTTAACACATGTTGTACTTGTAATGCCTGATTATGCCTGTACTGTGACAGTATATATTAATTTCCCTGTATACTAGGCCTGAGAGGGCATCATCACATCATTGTCATTTTCCTGTCATGCTATATTGCCTGTAGGAGGCAGTCTTTCGTGTCTTTTAATAAAACTGTGTTTTATTCTAACCTACTGGTCTGAGTGTCTTACAAAACCGTTACAAGTGTGTGTGTGTGTGTGTGTGTTTATAGTAATTTCTGTAGTACTGTTCTACAATATCTATACTAATACAGTAGTATGGACTGATGGTAATACATCTGTAGTACTCTGCTATAATATACCAATACAGTAATGTGTGTGTGTGTGCTGATATTAATGAGTCTGCAGTACTTTACCATAATATTTATACCAATACAGTAGTGTGTGTTTATAGTAATGAGTCTGTAGTACTGTACTATAATATGTATACCTGTACAGTAGTGTGTGATAGTAATGAGTCAGTAGTACTGTACTATAATATTTATACCAATACAGTAGTGTGTGTGATGGTAATGAGTCTGTAGTACTGTACTATAACATTTATACCTATACAGTAGTGTGTCTGATAGTAATGAGTCTGTAGTACTGTACTATAATATTTATACCAATACAGTAGTGTGTGTGATAGTAATGAGTCTGTAGTACTGTACTATAATATTACTATCAGACACACTACTATATAGGTATAAATATTATAGTACAGTACTACAGACTCATTACTATCACACACACTACTATATAGGTATAAATATTATAGTACAGTACTACAGACTCATTACTATAAACACACACTACTGTATTGGTATACATATTATAGTACAGTACTACAGACTCATTACTATCAGACACACTACTGTATAGGTATAAATATTATAGTACAGTACTACAGACTCATTACTATCACACACTACTGTATTGGTATAAATGTTATAGTACAGTACTACAGACTCATTACTATCACACACACTACTGTATTGGTATAGATATTATAGTACAGTACTACAGACTCATTACTATCAGACACACTACTATATAGGTATAAATATTATAGTACAGTACTACAGACTCATTACTATCAGACACACTACTATATAGGTATAAATATTATAGTACAGTACTACAGACTCATTACTATCACACACACACACTACTGTATTGGTATAGATATTATAGTACAGTACTACAGACTCATTACTATCAGACACACTACTATATAGGTATAAATGAGTCTGTAGTACTGTACTATAATATCTATACCAATACAGTAGTGTGTGTTGGTAATGAGTCTGTAGTACTGTACTATAATATCTACCTATACAGTAGTGTGTCTGATAGTAATGAGTCTGTAGTACTGTACTATGATATCTATACCAATACAGTAGTGTGTGTGTGATAGTAATGAGTCTGTAGTACTGTACTATAATATCTATACCTATACAGTAGTGTGTCTGATAGTAGTGAGTCTGTAGTACTGTACTATAATATCTATACCAATACAGTAGTGTCTGATAGTAATGAGTCTGTAGTACTGTACTATAATATTTATACCTATATAGTAGTGTGTCTGATAGTAATGAGTCTGTAGTACTGTACTATAATATCTATACCAATCCATTAGTGTGTGTGATAGTAATGAGTCTGTAGTACTGTACTATAATATCTACTTATACAGTAGTGTGTCTGATAGTAATGAGTCTGTAGTACTGTACTATAATATGTATACCAATACAGTAGTGTGTTTATAGTAATGAGTCTGTAGTACTGTACTATAATATGTATACCAATACAGTAGTGTGTGTTTATAGTAATGAGTCTGTAGTACTGTACTATAATATTTATACCTATACAGTAGTGTGTCTGATAGTAATGAGTCTGTAGTACTGTACTATAATATTTATACCTATACAGTAGTGTGTGTGATAGTAATGAGTCTGTAGTACTGTACTATAATATCTATACCTATACAGTAGTGTGTCTGATAGTAATGAGTCTGTAGTACTGTACTATAATATTTATACCTATACAGTAGTGTGTGTGATAGTAATGAGTCTGTAGTACTGTACTATAATATTTATACCAATCCATTAGTGTGTGTGATAGTAATGAGTCTGTAGTACTGTACTATAATATTTATACTAATACAGTAGTGTGTGTGATAGTAATGAGTCTGTAGTACTGTACTATAATATCTACCTATACAGTAGTGTGTGATAGTAATGAGTCTGTAGTACTGTACTATAATATTTATACCGATACAGTAGTGTGTGTGATAGTAATGAGTCTGTAGTACTGTACTATAATATTTATACCTATACAGTAGTGTGTCTGATAGTAATGAGTCTGTAGTACTGTACTATAATATCTATACCTATACAGTAGTGTGTGTGATAGTAATGAGTCTGTAGTACTGTACTATAATATTTATACCGATACAGTAGTGTGTGTGATAGTAATGAGTCTGTAGTACTGTACTATAATATCTACCTATACAGTAGTGTGTCTGATAGTAATGAGTCTGTAGTACTGTACTATAATATTTATACCTATACAGTAGTGTGTCTGATAGTAATGAGTCAGTAGAACTGTACTATAATATCTATACCAATACAGTAGAGTGTCTGATAGTAATGAGTCAGTAGTACTATACTATAATATCTATACCAATACAGTAGTGTGTGTGATAGTAATGAGTCTGTAGTACTGTACTATAATATTTATACCTATACAGTAGTGTGTCTGATAGTAATGAGTCTGTAGTACTGTACTGTAATATTTATACCTATACAGTAGTGTGTCTGATAGTAATGAGTCTGTAGTACTGTACTATAATATTTATACCTATACAGTAGTGTGTCTGATAGTAATGAGTCAGTAGAACTGTACTATAATATCTATACCTATACAGTAGTGTGTGTGATAGTAATGAGTCTGTAGTACTGTACTGTAATATTTATACCTATACAGTAGTGTGTCTGATAGTAATAAGTCTGTAGTACTGTACTATAATATTTATACCTATACAGTAGTGTGTCTGATAGTAATGAGTCAGTAGAACTGTACTATAATATCTATACCAATACAGTAGTGTGTGTGATAGTAATGAGTCTGTAGTACTGTACTATAATATTTATACCTATACAGTAGTGTGTCTGATAGTAATGAGTCTGTAGTACTGTACTATAATATCTATACCAATACAGTAGTATGTGTCTAATCTAATAGTAATGACTCTGTAGGGCTGTGTTGTTCTGTGTATACCTGTACAGTAGTAGGTGCAGTTCTGGTCTCTCTTTCTGCCGGTGTTTTCCGTCATTCATTCATTCATTATAAATTATGTGAATGTGCTAGAGGTCTTCAACATGTTTAATTTATGGGGTTGAGGAAATCTCCATAAAATGGAAGGAGCTATTGGGAATGTTAATTTGTGGTACATTTGGTTTGCCCCAGAATTGTGTGAGCACACACACCCCCTGCTTCACAGATAGGACTAGAATGTTTAAATATACCTCCCTCCCTCCAATCCCCACTTGTGTTCCTATCCCTCTAGACCGGCTTGTTGTTTTTGTAAGGGGCAGTGTCCTCTCTTTTTATTTTAATTAAGCACCTAGGATGGTTCATGCCTCCTGGTGAGGGATTCAGAGCAACATGGTACACTCCATGTTCCTTGCCCAGTAATGGCAACTCTGCTGAGTCGGCATCACTTACCCAGGCATTAGGCCTCTATGATAGAGGCCGTCACCCGCTGGTAACAAGCTTCTGGTTAGTATCCAAGGACTCTTCAGCTGCGTGCAGACATCGGTGGGGATGGCTCCTTTGTAGTATGAAGGCAGCACTAGGTCAGTCAGTCTGGTATTTTGCAAGCCTGCCTGATAGCCTCTTCTCATCTACAAGCAGCTCCTTATAAGGTGGCTCCTGGATTATTCAAAGTGTCTCCAGAAATCTGGGCCTTCAGATTCCCCTCCCTCATGTGCAAAATGTGCTTTGTGTAGTCTGGAATGTCCATGGAAGTACATCAAGAGAGTATGTCCCTCGTGTTTTAAATATCATATTCTGGTGAAGTGTCTTCCATGTTAACTTGCTGCAGAAGCATGTCTCAAGAATCAACTAATGTTACTTCTCTAGGCAGTTACCTTGGCTTCATCAGTTGTCAGAAGCTATAGCCTACGTTGGTTACTTCCTTTGTGTATGAACTATAATGCAGAGGGCAGGACCTCTGTGGAACTAGAGGATGCTGAATTTGTATGATCCAGACAAGATGCCCTCAATATGTGTTACAAGAAGCAGCATAAAACTGTCATTAAGAAAAAATGGGATATCTCAGAGAAAAGGCTAACCTTCAGCCATGAAGCTGAAATCCATCTTCCATTTGAGTCCCAAGATTCAGCTCATCAGGATAATATTCCTAAGGTTGAGATCCATGTTTCCAGACTTTCTACAAAAACTATTATTCCTGTAGAAGACAGCTCTGGGTTTAGAGAATTTATGGATTAGAATAGTGAAATGCGTGTGTTAATGTGTTTGGAACCAGGTAAGATAGGTAACATTTTTTTTGGGAAAAAATCCATAAATTTCCATTTATCTGCCTTTTAAACCCTTAAATGAAGAGGTTTCCAGCTCATTGCTTTGCATTGAAACCCCTCAAATGCTAATGAAGTTTTCAGTGCTTCAGAAAGTGCTTGCTCTTCAAAATGTTCGGTGCCAAGTCCCAAAAGTAGAAAATCATATATCGCCAAAAAAGGGGCAGCACCCATGGGACGTTTTACCAGGTAACATAAACTTTATTCTATGTCTGGTCGACTTTTCGGTGTTCTCTAGAATCAAGACATCTGAACGCTGCAGCCAACACGAGTTTTTAAACTCAACCACAAGAGCTCCAAACGCCAATGACGTCATCAAGCCTCCACCAGCAACCGAGGAGGATGAACTCCATTGTATACTCAGAACACTGTACGAGATTATTGATCTTGAGAAAGGTCCCTATGAGGACCGAAATGTCGACCAGACCTTGAAGGAAGTTTTTTACCTGTTGAAAAGGTATTATTACACACTGTGATACTCATTCATTTGGCATCTACACCAATGGACTAACATGGCTATCCTAAATTGAAAATATATGCTCTGGTGCACACTTGGTTGTTACGCATACAATAACCTTGGCAAACCGTACTTGTGGGACTCTTCATGAGATTAACAAAATGAAAATTGTAATGGTGAACATTTCTTTTCTTTGCTTTGTATTATTAAAGCCCATAATTTAAACCATGGAGTATAGGGAGAAATGTCTTTGTGTATTGCTGATTGATTACTATGATTAAATGTAATAACCCTGTGTTTGTAGGGGTGGAACACATTCCAAAGTTGTCTTGATCTCAGAAGATGGAAAGATCTTGTGTGAGACAGATGGACCTTGCACCAACCACTGGGTAAGAAATGCTGACCATTTTATCTTTATAGGCCTTAACTACTAAACCACAAATCTCTAAAACCATTACACTAATTTAAAAACAAAAGATATAGACCGTTTAAAGCAGAGTAGTTACAGATGTGGTTTATTGTCAAAATCCCTGAATCCATCCATCCATCTAGCTATCTATATATATCTGTCTGTAAAAGAAGAGGATCATGTGCATATCTGGGAACTTTCCACGGATGTCCACCCGGAGGAGAGTCCTCTGGTGCAGCAGGGGGTGAGAATAATGAAGCGAATTGTGTCAAAAAGGGGCGGGGCTTGATGCACTTGGGGGAGGGCTTAAAGGTGTGAGACAGAGCTCAAAAGAAGCCCGGGGAAGGAGTTACAACGGGGGAAACAGTAGGAGTGGGTAGAATTTCAATACAAACTCCCTACATCCAGAGGAATCGCCCTCTGCCCTGGATATCCGGTAAAGCAGTGTCAAAACCGGAGTCTCCGGGGCAAATCCGGAGAGGTCCCAGGTACGGTCATGTGACCATCATTTTACCTGGAGGCGCGTACACACACACACACACACACACACACACACACACACACACACACACACACACACACACACACACACACACACACACACACACACACACACACACACACACACACACACACACACACACACACACACACACACACACACACACACACACACACACACACACACTGTGGGGCATCATAAAGCGGGAGTTATTCAAATCTCTTCTATACTGGTTCTCCCATAGGTCCATGCGTGGGGGTGTGGTTTTCAAACGGATGGGGGGGGCAAAGCCCCCCCCCCCCCCCCCGTCCACTCCTTTGAAAATCTCTTCAAATACTTGAATGGGGTTGCATACATGTAAGGGCGGGATATTGACAGGAGTGGGAAAGGGGGTAAGAAGCCCTCCACCCTGCACTGTCCTGTCAAAATCACTGCAGGACGTCTAACTTTAGCCAAAAAATGCCCTCTTTACCATCCTTCTCTCCTCTATTATATAGGATTCTCCCACTTAACCTTTTGCCAATTGGCAACACCCTACCTTTCACCCTCCCCTTTCACTGGGCTGCATCTTGCCACACTCCCTTTTGCAGATTCCTAACACCCTATCTTTTGCATCACGCTCCCTTTCACCACATTGTCCAACACACCTTTTCACCCATTTTTTCCTCCCTTTTGCCGCACCCTCCCACCCTTCCTTTTGGCAATTACTCCCACCCCCGTTTTTGTCTCACACTCCCTTTCACCCCTTCATATTTGGCTGCCCTCTCTTTTCCACTCCCTGTCCATTCCCATCAGGCATTCACCATGACTTGTCCTGGTTCCACCGCTCTGCAGAGGCTGGACTACGGAGCGCTGACACCTGCTGGGGGGATAATGGCCACGCAAGCCCTGTTCCAGACCTCTGTATGCAGTTATGCCAAATACATCTCCACAGCACAAGGCATCCGAGCTTCTGTAACATCCAAATTATTAACCCATTTAGTGCCAAAGAAGTATCCAACACCTTGTAAAGCAAGGCATAGGATACCTCTCTGATATCCAGTGGGTTAACTGTGTCTTTTCTCTCCATACTGTGCGAGTTATACAGACCCCTATACATGAACAGTAATTATACCTGGGAACTTCAGTCTACTGAGCCTCTGGAGAGGGATCATGAGCTGCAACCCGGGGGATGTTAATGATGTGATTCGAGTCATAAATGGTTAGGGCTTAATCAGGTGGGTGAGGCTTATATCATTGTTCCAGGAAGTGGGCTAAACCAAAGAATCAGCCTCTGTCCCGGAGACCCAGTAATTGATTCTCAAGTCCCCGGGACAGATCCGTAGAGTTCCCAGGTACGTCAGTAATGCTAGTGTGTATCACTTCTATATTATAGTGCAGCACACTGTACTTTATGTCTATAAAACACACTATTACTTCTGTATTCTAAGAGATATGGAAAATAAATGTGAAATATATACATCCCACCAATGAGGTGACCCCGTTGGCAGTTTCTGGGTCATTTTTTGGTGTGTTTTCCATTATTTAAAGGGGAACTATCGCCCCAAATAAAGTTTTCCCCCAACAATTACCCATCTAACGATTAGCTGAACAATAGTACTATTCTCCGGAATAATTACCGCATTATAGAGAAATGAATGAATATGTTTATTTATATATAGCGCCACAAGTGTACGCAGTGCTTTACAATGTAAGGTTTTAACCCCTTAGAGTCTGGTGACGTACCCGGACCGTCTCCTGCAGGAGAGCGGTGAGTAATACCGGGGACTGAATTTGATCGCTCCAAGACCGGAGCGATCTCTTTCAGTCCCTCAGTTCGGCGTGCCGCCCCACATGATCAGTCATGTGGGGCGGCACGCCGAAATTCTCTATCTGGTCCTTAAAGGACCACTCACCCCTCGACCGCTGGTCGTTAAGGGGTTAAACAATACAGGGTTACAGGTCCTTTGTAGAGTGAAACATTGGGTGGGAGGTCCCTGCCCAAAATCCTACTGCTGTGGATCCTGACAGCCAGGCAGCAGCGCTTTAGAGGTATCTGCGCTGTCAATCCCTTCTGGTAATTTAATGTACCACGCAACGCCCCCTAGAGGAGACTGGGACTGACAGCGCAGACGTGGAGACGTCTCTAAGCAAAGATGTCTGCGCTGTTGCCTGGCCGTCAGTCTCGGCAGCAGTAGGATTTCTCATTAATCTGGTAATTATTCTGGTGAATATTACTATTGTTCAGCTAATCTCTAGATGGGTAATTCTTGGGGGGAAACTTTATTTGTTGTGAGAGTTCCCCTGTAACATTGATTTGTTATGGAATGGTACGGTAAAGGGTGTCTCACTGAACTGCGTTGGTACTTCTCATATTGGCGCTCGCTTTCTAACCCCTTAATGACCCCCCCGATCTGGTAAGGTGCGGCTGTTAAGCATTACAGCACATTTTCTGTATTTGTATTTTAAACTCATTGAATTCTGGGAACTCTGTGTGTTGTGGAGTCCCGCTGTGACCCCGTGGATTCTGTGACGCGCCATTACCGTCACCGGTTCTTAACTGCACCACACACGTGATGGTCCTTGTCATGTCACCCATCTTTAAAGAGATAGTAATACTTGAAATGAAAAAAAAAAAGTATGTTGTAGCATTTCTCCCGCTGAGTAAATCAAGGGAGCTTCCACTGCTGAAAGGTGTTTTATTCAAAAGTAATTGCAGCTCAAACATGACATTTTTAGGTGCAGTATCACAGTGGCCTGAAAATGTACAGTGGTGCTGTTACCACGCCATCTTATGGCCATCTCTGGTCAGTTCACAGTGCCACTGTGCAATTTCAGGCCACTATGATATTGCACCTAAAAAATTCAAGTTTGAGCTGTAATAACTTTTGAATAAAACACCTTTGAGCAGTGGGAATTCCCTTGTTTTACTCGGGGGGGGGGGACTATATATATATATATATATATATATATATATATATAATATATTATTTTATTTTTTTCTTTTTTTTTTTTTTCTTTTTACATTATTATCCCTTTAAGGGGTTAAGTGTCCAGGAGTCCACTTAAGACCTCACAATATAAACCCTACAGCACCAACCACAGACAGGCAACGCCGCTGCCACCACCACATTACTAGTAAAATATAGAAGTGTGGTATAATGAACACATGGGGTATATTTATATATAAATCAGTTGCACCATAAGGAAGAAATTAAAATTCCCATTAATTTTAGAGCGGTCTCTGACACATCTTGGACTTCTCTAGCATTCGAGGGGTTAAAACCCCATTTACATCAGTGTGAATTTGGGGATTTTTTCCGTCAGTACAGTTGGTGTGTATATGCCCCATTTTGCCCGGATTTTGACTTTAAACCTTCCTCTCTCCTTATCCCCTAAGCTGGTTGGCACAGACAAGTGTATGGAAGCGATCAATGACATGGTCACAGAAGCAAAGAAAAAGGTCGGCCTGGACCCAGAACTTCCCCTCAAATCTCTGGTGAGAAAGATCACTTGGGCTTTATCCTCCTGTTCTGTCATTAACCTGGACTGCCTAAAATAAAGGTCTAGTAAATTATTTTAACTTTAAAGAGATAGTAATGTTTCATAATAAAAGCAGCTCCAATTAATCTTCATAGTATTTGGCCCATGGAGAGTGTTATTTCAGTACTGTCAGAGTTGTAGTTCAAGAGTATTTGAATGATAAAGTATCCCCCTCCTGCCCCTTTTACTTAGTATAAGCCACCTTTCCTCAGATGAGGGATCTGGTCTCTTGACCGGACAGGTCGTAGCAAGGGACAATCTTCTTACTGTGAGAACAATGAAAACCGTGTCACCCCCCCCCCCCCGACAGGTTTTTCCCTTATGCTAATTGCAGATTGTCCCTCTCTGTGATCCATCTGGACAGTCTTGCTGCTCTGAGGTGAGCAGTGTTACATCAGTAAAAGGGGCAGGAGGTGGATACTTTATCATTCAATTACTCTTGAACTACTAATCGGACAGTATTGATATAACACTCTCCATGGACCAAATACTATGAAGATTAATTGGAGCTGCTTTTATTTTGAAACATTACTATCACTTTAACTATGTTCCCAGTATAAATACATCGTACCCACTGACTTTTTTTCTTTAGTTTTGTGTACTTACAGGAACAGTAAAACTTTTTATTACAAGCATTTTATAAGACCTTTCCTGATAAGTAACCCACTGCTGGGAAATCTGCTATTCAGATGTTATTAACCCTTTAAATACAGCAGCTCAAGAAGGTGTGTAGAAAGCACAAATGCACTCTATAGTTGGGCTGGAGAAACTGACTTAATTTATCCATGGTAAGAGATAGGAACAGCACCATCTGGTGTCGCAATAGTGAACTGCAGTTTAAGTTGTAATAACATTTGAATGAACAAAATCCCAGCAGTGTGATTGCACTTGTTTTACTCACTGGAAAATCCCTTTAATAATATGTACACTTTCATAAAAACACCTACTGCTGCTTTAGTTTCTTCCTTCCACTTTAACTGATGGCAACTCCTTCTACCAGCAGCAGTCTGTAGAAGGAACTGCCCTACAGGCAACAAATATAAAGTACCAGAATTCTCATTGATTTAAAATGGTTTTTAACCCGTTAAATGCTAAAATCTTCTTTGGAGACCTCTTTAGCATTCAAGTGATTAAAATCTGCATCTAAATTGATGGCCATTTTGACAGAATTACCCAGTTTCTTCTGCACTGTTCTTTCACAGCACCTTGGAATATAACAAGTGTTTTTAAAGGGCGACTATTATGTGGCTAGTGCCCCAGTGGTAGATCTGCTCCCTAGGGATCAAGACAGGGTTACCCTGTGATAGACCAACAAGAGGAAACAGAACCCCAGGCGCCTTTGATTGGCCCATGAGAAGAGACTGTAGTCTGGACTGTGTGTGAAGCTCCCATAGATGCCAATGAAGGGCTTTAAGGTTTACACTAACAATCCTCTGGTTGCACTTGCAGATCCATTGGAGTTTCTGACTCTGTGCTAAAGACTTCTGTGTCCTGGACCTCTGACAGCCAAGTGTAGGGGGCAGGGCAGGGGTGCTATCAGGGGTTGACAGATAGTACCCATATATGGGGCTTGGCAAAGCAGGAGGACCTGTCTTCCCTAACAGACATGGAGTTCCCAACAGCCACGATGATGGAAACCGAATGCAGTTTGAATCAAAACAGTGCACTCAAGACTGTTCAAACATCCAACATTCATGGGAACCATAGAGAAGCATATCCAGACATTCTGATGGCTGAAGGCTACTCAACACTTAAGCCTGCAACATCAGAGTGTCGTCCTTTTCAACCAGGTGACATTTTTAATGCACAGCGTTGTTGGTCACCAAATAGATGGCGATATTTCGATAGGATACCACGATGTTGTGGGACAAAATCCTGTGTCAAAAAGGGACCATCAGGAGATGAGACTTGGCCATGTGGATTCTGGAGGATCTTTAGGTAGGTCCTATTTTTAACCCTTTGAATGCCAGCGGGGCATCCAATGCATTGCGTTGCAATGAGATGGATACCCCTCTGGCACTCAAAGGGTTAAGTATGTTCTTCAGGTAGAGCAGCACAGTGGAGAGCACCTCTGTCCTCCATTTACTATAGTTTCCCTCATTAGAGCAGTCCCGTGGTCTCCATCTTTATGTGTGGGATGGGGGGTGGAGCCTGGCTTTATGTTTGTACTGAGCCCCAGGATTCTAATGGCGGCCCCTGTGGGTGGGAAGGGAACAGTTTTCTGACTCCCCAGGTGGATGAAATGTTGGGTTTGCACACAGCGGCCTTGGATTTTTACCAAGTCTCACTCCCATTGGGCGTAAGCTTAGTAAAACATAATTGTCCATTAAAAGCACGTATCTTAAGGTAAGAGCTCACCTTTAAAGGAGAAGTAAACTTTTTTTATGAAAAAACATATATCATAGGGATTTTCCTACTGAGTAAAGTAAGGGTACTCCCACTGCCGAGAGATTTATATTTCCATTATAGTTTAAACCCATGTTTTTTTTACATTAGCAGTGCCCTCTAGTGGTCAAATTCTAATTAGATTTTCTGTTGTATTGTAATGGAGAAGAAAGTCTGAGACATACAGTTCTCCACAGAATGTGATAAACTGCTGAGTCACTTCCTGTCAGTTAGAACTATCAGGAAGTAAACACAGTAAATTCACTTCCTGTCAGTTAGAACTATCAGGAAGTAATCACACAGTAAATTCACTTCCTGTCAGTTAGAACTATCAGGAAGTAAACACAGTAAATTCACTTCCTGTCAGTTAGAACTATCAGGAAGTAATCACACAGTAAATTCACTTCCTGTCAGTTAGAACTATCAGGAAGTAAACACAGTAAATTCACTTCCTGTCAGTTAGAACTTCCAGGAAGTAATCACACAGTAAATTCACTTCCTGTCAGTTAGAACTACCAGGAAGTAATCACACAGTAAATTCACTTCCTGTCAGTTAGATCTATCAGGAAGTAAACACAGTAAATTCACTTCCTGTCAGTTAGAACTATCAGGAAGTAAACACAGTAAATTCACTTCCTGTCAGTTAGAACTATCAGGAAGGAAACACAGTAAATTCACTTCCTGTCAGTTAGAACTACCAGGAAGTAATCACACAGTAAATTCACTTCCTGTCAGTTAGATCTATCAGGAAGTAAACACAGTAAATTCACTTCCTGTCAGTTAGAACTATCAGGAAGGAAACACAGTAAATTAACTTCCTGTCAGTTAGAACTATCAGGAAGTAAACACAGTAAATTCACTTCCTGTCAGTTAGAACTATCAGGAAGTAATCACACAGTAAATTCACTTCCTGTCAGTTAGAACTATCAGGAAGTAAACACAGTAAATTCACTTCCTGTCAGTTAGAACTTCCAGGAAGTAATCACACAGTAAATTCACTTCCTGTCAGTTAGAACTACCAGGAAGTAATCACACAGTAAATTCACTTCCTGTCAGTTAGATCTATCAGGAAGTAAACACAGTAAATTCACTTCCTGTCAGTTAGAACTATCAGGAAGTAAACACAGTAAATTCACTTCCTGTCAGTTAGAACTATCAGGAAGGAAACACAGTAAATTCACTTCCTGTCAGTTAGAACTACCAGGAAGTAATCACACAGTAAATTCACTTCCTGTCAGTTAGATCTATCAGGAAGTAAACACAGTAAATTCACTTCCTGTCAGTTAGAACTATCAGGAAGGAAACACAGTAAATTAACTTCCTGTCAGTTAGAACTATCAGGAAGTAAACACAGTAAATTCACTTCCTGTCAGTTAGAACTACCAGGAAGTAATCAAACAGTAAATTCACTGATTATTTGAACTTTTGTAACTTCTGAAAAAAACATCTGACAGCGATGGGAGTGACCTTGTTTTATTCAGCAGGAAGTGCTCTATAAAATGTGTTTTCATAAAAAATGTTTACTGCTCCTTTAACCTTTTGAGTCCCAGTGCATTAGGCACCTCTCTGGCTATCAAAGGGTTAAGACTCTGATTAACACTTCCAGTTCCAGTGTGGCGTCCAACACGTTCTCTGCTTTCTGTTACAGGGCATGTCTCTGAGTGGAGGAGAGCAAAAAGATGCCATTAACCGTTTGATCGAGGAGCTTGGGAGACGGTACCCTCACCTCAGTGAGCACTGTTCTATCAGCAATGACACTATTGGGGCGATGGCCACGGCTACAGACGTTGGTGAGCCGGGCAGGCTGGGAAAATGCCCCTCTGTATTGTCATGTTGTCTGGAACTGGAGAATTTCCGCGCCATTGCAGGAAAAATAAACATTTCTTGTCATTTAAATGGAACTTTGAATCCCCTGAATGCAGAGAGGACTCCGCAGTGTGTTGGACACCTCCCAAGTATTCAGGGGATTGACATCCCCATTTGAATGAAAGGGAATCTGTATTTCTGCTGAAAGGTGCAGTTAGTTTACTGTGTAATTACTCCATGGGGAGATGCACACGACCTTCTCCTCTCTACAGCTCTTATTGCATCCTCCCACTCCCGCCTACAGGACTCCTCCCACTCCCGCCTACAGGACTCCTCCCACTCCCGCCAGCAGGACTCCTCCCACTCCCGCCTACAGGACTTCTCTCACTCCCCCCTACAGGACTCCTCCCACTCCCGCCAGCAGGACTCCTCCCACTCCCGCCAGCAGGACTCCTCCCACTCCCGCCTACAGGACTCCTCCCACTCCCGCCAGCAGGACTCCTCCCACTCCCGCCTACAGGACTTCTCTCACTCCCCCCTACAGGACTCCTCCCACTCCCTCCTCCCACTCCCGCCTACAGGACTCCTCAGTAGGACTCCTTCCACTCCTGCCTACAGGACTCCTCGGTAGGACTCCTCCCACTCCTGCCTACAGGACTCCTCCCACTCCTACAGGACTCCTCAGAAGGACTCCTCCCACTCCCACCTACAGGAGTCCTCCCACTCCTGCCTACAGGACTCCTCGGTAGGACTCCTCCCACTCCTGCCTACAGGACTCCTCGGTAGGACTCCTCCCACTCCTGCCTACAGGACTCCTCCCACTCCCGCCTACAGGACTCCTCCCACTCCTGCCTACAGGACTCCTCCCACTCCTACAGGACTCCTCAGTAGGACTCCTCCCACTCCCACCTACAGGACTCCTCCCACTCCTGCCTACAGGACTCCTCCCACTCCTGCCTACAGGACTCCTCGGTAGGACTCCTCCCACTCCTGCCTACAGGACTCCTCCCACTCCTGCCTACAGGACTCCTCCCACTCCCGCCTACAGGACTTCTCCTACTACCCCCTACAGGACTCCTCCCACTCCTACAGGGCTTCTCCTACTCCAGCCTACAGGACTCCTCCCACTGCCTCCTACAGGACTCCTCCCACAGACTCTTCCCACCTACAGGACGTCTCCTACTCCCACCTACAGGACTTCTCCCGCGCTACACCCCAGTTCTGGAATGCCCTCCCCCGCCCAATCGGACTCTTCCCCAGCCTTCAGATGCTCTCTGAAAACTCACCCCTTCAGGGAAGCCTATCAACTGCCTCCATAACCATTATCACCAAGAACCACCCCTTCCCTGGTCCACTGCACTCACCAGCACTTCTCACACCCACCCACTGACTGGCAGTTCATGTGACAGGAGCCACTTACACCCAATAGCACTTACACCTTCTGTGTCCAACCTACCTTCCTCTAGACTGTAACCTTTCACCAGCAGGGGGCCCTCTGATCCTTCTGTTCTCCACATTTGATTTGTACTGTTTATTATCTCTGTATGTCTATTCCCTATTGTACAGCGCTGTGGAATTAGGTGGCGCTATATAAATAAAGATTAATAATAACAATAATGCAGTAAGGTACAATGCAGTGGCAAAGTGTGTTCATCACTTCTTCCATATGCACTAAGAATTAAGTATACCAGGGGAGATTGTAATCATTAGCATGCAGGGTCGTCCTGTTGTTGGCGATATGTAGAGGATACCGTCCCCTTACACAACTACAACAAAGAATGTGACGAGCGCCCATGCCGGCTGTCTCGTGCAGAGAGGATTTGAGTAACGTTTCAGAGCTGGACCGTGTGAGCCGGACCTGTCTGATATGGAAATGTCTTCTCTTGGCACATGGGAGTGAAAAATGTGACTTGTAGCACCATTGAGGGGCCACCGTGCCTAAGAACAAGACACTTTATCTTGTTCCTTCTCGATGTGTGCTCGTCTCAATATTTGTTTCTTGGTCTCCCTAAGTGGAAAGGTGTCCCAGGTATGGGCCCTTGTTCTCCATGTGCCTAGCGGGAATCAGCTGCAGCTCACTGATGAGACCCACATAGGATGAAACGTAGGTCTGTTTTTGCTGGCTCTCTCATGCGGAGAGGATTTGCCTGACCTTTCGGAACTGAACTGTCTGTGGACAGGACCAGTCTGATGTGGATATGGAAATGTCCTCTCTGCAGTGGCACATGGGAGTGAAAAACATGACTTGTATCACCACTGAGAGGCCACCACTCCTTAGAGCGAGACACTTTATCTTGTTCTTTCTCGGTGCTCATCACATTCTTTGTTGTAGGTCTCCCTTACATATCGCCAGCATTACAACAACCCTGAAGTCCCTCTAGTCCCGGATTTCTCCAGTGGAAGAGTGGTGAGGATGCATTCAGACTTCAGCACCACTAACTGTACCGTTCCCTAAACGTTTCAGAGGAATGTGCATTGCACACCACTGTGGCACTAAAAGGGTTATAACAGTTAAACCCGTTGCCACAACTGATGTATACAATGAGAGAACCAGCAGAGAACTAGTAAAATATAACTGCTTCCTTGTCCTTCTGTATTGAATGAACCAGCTGAGCGGGTTATGAGCCAATCAGCTGATTCAGAAAAACACAGGACTTGCAAGGCATCTGCAGTGGAACACAATAGAATACAATGGAGGGCCTTGTTTACCTGAGTCAGCTGATCAGTGTACAGCACAGTCGGCTAGTCCGGTCAATACAGAACGGCAAAGATGTTCTATGTTACAGCTTCTCTGCCAGTTATCTCATTGTATACATCAATTGTTACAATGGGTTTTAATATTGGAACCCTTTCAGCATCACAGGGGTGTGCAGTTCACATCCCTATGACACTGAAAGGGTTAAAGGCGGGCAGCTGTTTTCTCTGCCCTCCAGTGGAGACCGCAAAAGTGTCCTTTGGCATCATAGAGAGAGAGCCTTCCTCAGGCTGGTGAAGATGGGACTGCAAAGGCCCACATCACAGGCAGCAGTTGGAGCTTAGTGCATGAGGAGAAGTGCCACATTAAAGGGATAGTAATGTTGTAAAAGAAATGCCCCGTCGATTACTCTTCATAGATTGTTGTCCATGCACAGCATTATTACTATACTGACCGATTTGTAGTTTGAATTACTAAGTTATAAAGATTCCCCTTGCCATCCCTTTCCCCTGCTTATCGCTGCTCACCTGAGAGAGCAGCGAGAGACGATCTTCTGTGATCATAAGGAAAAACCTGATCTCCTCCGTCAAAGGCGGAAGGGTTTTCCTTATGATCACAGTAAGAAGATTGTCCCTCGTTGTGATCTGTCCGGTCATGTGACTAGATTCCACATCTGAGGGGAGGAGGCTTACGCTAGGTGAAAGGGGCGGGAGGGGGGATACTTTATAACTTAAAAACTTGAACTAAAAATCGAACAATATAGTAATAATGATGCACATGGACCAAAAACTATGAAGATTAATCAATGGGCCATTTTTTTATAACACTTCTATCCCCTTAACCGTTAAACACACCCACGTGAATTTGACAGGGCTCTTTAAGTTGCATTTAAATATGCAAATTAGCCATTGTCTAAGTACTCAATACAAAATAGTAAAGCTCGCGAAGGCGTGGCGGATTCATGGCAACAATGGAGTATTTACAGGGATATGATGGCAAAGAAATCTTAGTACATATGCTGAGATGTCATCGACACAGTATGACATCATATCATCATCCTGGCACCTTATCTACCACTAGTGCATCTCCACCCCAAATGGGAGAGGTACTAAGGTGTGATAAAGAGGAGATATCTTCCTCAGTGAGATAAACTCTCCAGTTCCTATGTTATTCTATGGGAGATCTTTAGTTATAGACTACAGGGGAGATGTACTAAGGTGTGATAAAGAGGAGATAACTTCTCCAGTGTGATAAACTCTCCAGTTCCTATGTTATTCTATGGGAGAGATTTAGTTATAGACTACAGGGGAGATGTACTAAGGTGTGATAAAGAGGAGATATCTTCCTCAGTGAGATAAACTCTCCAGTTCCTATGTTATTCTATGGGAGATCTTTAGTTATAGACTACAGGGGAGATGTACTAAGGTGTGATAAAGAGGAGATAACCTCTCCAGTGAGATAAACTCTCTAGTTCCTATGTTATTCTATTGGAGAGATTTAGTTATAGACTACAGGGGAGATGTACTAAGGTGTGATAAAGAGGAGATAACTTCTCCAGTGAGATAAACACTCCAGTTCATATGTTATTCTATGGGAGAGATTTAGTTATAGACTACAGGGGAGATGTACTAAGGTGTGATAAAGAGGAGATAACTTCTCCAGTGAGAGAAACTCTCCAGTTCCTATGTTATTCTATGGGAGAGATTTAGTTATAGACTACAGGGGAGATGTACTAAGGTGTGATAAAGCGGAGATATCTTCTCCAGTGAGATAAACTCTCCAGTTCCTATGTTATTCTATGGGAGATATTTAGTTATAGACTACAGAGGAGATGTACTAAGGTGTGATAAAGAGGAGATAACTTCTCCAGTGAGATAAACTCTCCAGTTCCTATGTTATTCTATGGGAGAGATTTAGTTATAGACTACAGGGGGAGATGTACTAAGGTGTGATAAAGAGGAGATAACTTCTCCAGTGAGATAAACTCTCCAGTTCTTATGTTATTCTATGGGAGATATTTAGTTATAGACTACAGGGGAGATGTACTAAGGTGTGATAAAGAGGAGATAACTTCTCCAGTGAGATAAACTCTCCAGTTCTTATGTTATTCTATGGGAGAGATTTAGTTATATACTACAGGGGGAGATGTACTAAGGTGTGATAAAGAGGAGATAACTTCTCCAGTGTGATAAACTCTCCAGTTCCTATGTTATTCTATGGGAGAGATTTAGTTATAGACTACAGGGGAAATGTACTAAGGTGTGATAAAGAGGAGATAACTTCTCCAGTGAGATAAACTCCCCAGTTCCTATGTTATTCTATGGGAGAGATTTAGTTATAGACTACAGGGAAGATGTACTAAGGTGTGATAAAGAGGAGATAACTTCTCCAGTGAGATAAACTCTCCAGTTCCTATGTTATTCTATGGGAGAGATTTAGTTATAGACTACAGGGGAGATGTACTAAGGTGTGATAAAGAGGAGATAACTTCTCCAGTGAGATAAACTCTCCAGTTCCTATGTTATTCTATGGGAGATATTTAGTTATAGACTACAGGGGAGATGTACTAAGGTGTGATAAAGAGGAGGTAACTTCTCCAGTGAGATAAACTCTCCAGTTCCTATGTTATTCTATGGGAGATATTTAGTTATAGACTACAGGGGAGATGTACTAAGGTGTGATAAAGAGGAGATCACTTCTCCAGTGTGATAAACTCTCCACTTCCTATGTTATTCTATGGCAGAGATTTAGTTATAGACTACAGGGGAGATGTACTAAGGTGTGATGAAGAGGAGATAACTTCTCCAGTGTGATAAACTCTCCACTTCCTATGTTATTCTATGGCAGAGATTTAGTTATAGACTACAGGGGAGATGTACTAAGGTGTGATAAAGAGGAGATAACTTCTCCAGTGTGATAAACTCTCCACTTCCTATGTTATTCTATGGGAGAGATTTAGTTATAGACTACAGGGGAGATGTACTAAGGTGTGATAAAGAGGAGATAACTTCTCCAGTGTGATAAACTCTCCACTTCCTATGTTATTCTATGGGAGAGATTTAGTTATAGACTACAGGGGAGATGTACTAAGGTGTGATAAAGAGGAGATAACTTCTCCAGTGTGATAAACTCTCCACTTCCTATGTTATTCTATGGCAGAGATTTAGTTATAGACTACAGGGGAGATGTACTAAGGTGTGATAAAGAGGAGATCACTTCTCCAGTGAGATAAACTCTCCAGTTCCTATGTTATTCTATGGGAGATATTTAGTTATAGACTACAGGGGGAGATGTACTAAGGTGTGATAAACAGGAGATAACTTCTCCAGTGAGATAAACTCTCCAGTTCCTATGTTATTATATGGGAGAGATTTAGTTATAGACTACAGGGGAGATGTACTAAGGTGTGATAAAGAGGAGATAACTTCTCCAGTGAGAAACTCTCCAGTTCCTATGTTATTCTATGGGAGAGATTTAGTTATAGACTACAGGGGAGATGTACTAAGGTGTGATAAAGAGGAGATAACTTCTCCAGTGAGATAAACTCTCCAGTTCCTATGTTATTCTATGGGAGAGATTTAGTTATAGACTACAGGGGAGATGTACTAAGGTGTGATAAAGAGGATATATCTTCTCCAGTCCCTATGTTATTCTAAGGGAGAACTGTAGTTATACCAGAGCTGTCCAAGTCCATTCCTCAGGGGCCACCAACAGGTCAGGATGTAAGGATTTCCCTCATTGAGCACAGGTGGTGAGTCAGTCACAATGAATGATCCATTGATTAAGTCACCTGCGATTAATCAGGGAAATCCTTACATCCTGACCTGTTGGTGGCCCTTGGGGTTTAAACTTGGACAGCCCTGAGTTATACTGTTCTTCCTAGTATATTAATCTTGGGCCTAAATGTTCCATTGTCTCCCTCTAGGTGGCGTGGTACTGATTTCTGGAACTGGATCCAACTGCAAACTGGTGAACCCAGATGGGACTGTGATTGGCTGTGGGGGCTGGGGTCACATGATGGGAGACGAAGGATCAGGTGACTTGTGGGGATTCTTAAGTCTTAGAATCATCCTTTTAGCTGATGTGTCTCTGGAGTAATAAATACAGAGTATAATTACATAAATACAGGATTGGAAAATGTCTGAGCAGTGTCATAGATTTAACCCTTTGAGTAACAGAAGGGGTGACCCAAGCATCACAAAGGGTAAGAATGCTAGTAGACTTGATATAAGACAGGGGTAGGCTACACATAGCTGTTGGATTACAGGGCTGGCCATAACTTAAAATGGACCTGCCACCCTCAGCACAGTTTAGTTAATTCATATATTTATGTATAATATTAAAAGTGAATAAATGACATGCCTAACACACCCGGGGCAGAGCTGGAGTAAATGTTTTCTAGGATTTGTAGTCTTTATTTGCTAGAAACCAGTGTATATTGTGAAGTGAAAAACAAACCCCCTAAACATCCCATTACAATGTTCTAAATATAAAGATACATTGTATCGGTATCACAGAGGTTCAGACTGATAGTGGAACATCTGAAGCCCTAATTACTTAGAATAAAACACTCTCCATCCATTGTAGAGCAGGTCATGGCAGACAATAGAGAGAGCACACATTTGCATGAAAGAGGGAGCGCTCACACAAGTGATAGTGAATGCAAGAAAGAATGAGATCACGTGAAAGAGGGAGCGCTCACACAAGTGATAGTGAATGCAAGAAGGAGTGAGATCACATGAAAGGGGGCACTCACAAGTGATAGTGCGTGCAAGAATGAGGGAGATCACATGAAAGAGGGAGCGCTCACACAAGTGATAGTGCGTGCAAGAATGAGGGAGATCACATGAAAGAGGGAGCGCTCACACAAGTGATAGTGCGTGCAAGAATGAGGGAGATCACATGAAAGGGGGAGCGCTCACACAAGTGATAGTGAGTGCAAGAAAGAGATCACATGAAAGAGGGAGCGCTCACACAAGTGATAGTGCGTGCAAGAAAGAGTGAGATCACATGAAAGAGGGAGCGCTCGCACAAGTGATGGTGCGTGCAAGAAAGAGGGAGATCACATGAAAGAGGGAGCGCTCGCACGTGATAGTGAGTGCAAGAAAGAGTGAGATCACATGAAAGAGGGAGAGCTCACACGTGATAGTGAGTGCAAGAAAGAAAAGAGTGAGATCACATGAAAGAGGGAGAGCTCACACGTGATAGTGAGTGAAAGAGTGAGATCACATGAAAGAGGGAGCGCTCACACAAGTGATAGTGTGTGTAAGAAAGAGTGAGATCACATGAAGAGGGAGCGCTCACACAAGTGATAGTGAGTGTAAGAAAGAGTGAGATCACATAAAAGAGGGAGCGCATACAAGAGATAGAGAGAACACAAGGTAGAAATATACACTCTCAGGAACGAGATGGTGAACCAAGATAGCATTACCGGCCTGGAGTGAGTAACTGACAGACCCAGAGAGTGAGAGTGTGTTCCAGACTGAATTATGAACTGTGCTTTGTATATATGATTATTACAATGTAGATTACACAAGTCACCAAACTACAATTGTCATTTCAGCCTACTGGATTTCACACAAAGCCATGAAGACTGTGTTCGATGCCACTGACAATCTTGTTGCGCCGCCACATGACATCAGTTACGTGAAGCAGGCCATGTTCAATTACTTCCAGGTGCGTCTAACTAAATGGGGCTACATCACAAATGTATTGTGTGTGTGTGTGTTTATATAATACCTATATAATGTTGGTATTAAATAAATAAACCAAAGCATCTATGTATTTTTGCAATAACTTTCATAGGTTAAGAGTAATCTCGATTTAAAGTTTACCCCTCCCGCCCCTTGTAGCTACGTCACTGCTCTAGCTTTCAGACTTGGATTCTGGTCTGCGGACCGGACAGAGCGTCTGGAGAACCAAAATAGTATTGCATACAAAAGAAATCTTCATGAAATTGGTCTACTGCTTCAAACCAGGCCACTTTGTAGACCATTGACATGAAGATTTACTTTGTATCCACCTCTATTTCGGCTCTGCATATGCTCCATCCGGTCCGCAGATCAGAATCCAAGTCCGACAGCTAGAGCTCTGACGTAGATACAAGGGGCGGGAGGGGTAATCTTTACACAGAGATTACTCAACCTATGAAAGTTCTTGCAAAAAGATATAGATGCTTTAGTTTATTTATTTAATATCTACAATATCATAGCCTACATAAACAAAGTATTAAGATCTCTTTAAAGGGATAGTAATACTTTGTTTTATCTATTTTATTTTGTAGGCATTAAAAAAACATGAAGGATGATATAAGTCTTATCTCTCAAACCTTTATGGTTTGAGAGATATTCACAAGCAAAGTTCCCCCTCCCGCCCCTTTTACCTAGTGTAAGTCATCTCTTCTCAGATGTGGAATCCAGTCCATAGACCAGACAGATAACAGCAGGGGACAATCTTCTTCCTATGAGAACAATGAAAGCCCTGCCTCCCTTGACAAGTTTTTCAGCTTTTTCTCTTATCTTAATGGAAGATTGTCCCTCTCTGCAGTCTACCTGGGCACCTCTCTTCTGATTTGGCTGAAGATGGGGGGGGGGGATACTTTGCTTGTGAATATCTCTTAAACTATAAAGGTTTGAGAGATAAGACTTATATCGTTCTTCATGTTTTTTTAATGCCTACAAAATAAAATAAAGATAAAACGAAGTATTACTATCCCTTTAAAATGGGTAAGAAAATTTGGTGAGTAGATGGACCTCATTAGCTAAATGAGGATGATGGGAATTAAAGTCCAATAAGAGGCAGAGAGTTAGCTATTCTCAACGTAAGTGGCGTACAACCCAAACAAAACACTCTTTGGGTGGTTCTGAGGGTCCAGATAGCTGGTGTCTCCGGGACGTATGATGTTGTGTAACCAAGTTCACTCCCTGCAGGTGTCAGATCGGCTGGGGATCTTGACTCACTTGTACAGAACCTTTGAGAAGTCTAAGATGGCTGGATTCTGCATTAAACTAGCAGAAGGTATGTCATACTCACTCCCTAGATTCTGGGAGTTTCAAGGGTCCCAAAAAAACCTGGGGCCAAGACCAACCCGATACGTTATTAGTGCACCGTGCAGCCCAAATTTACCATTACTTTAAAGGAGCACTAAACTTTTTTTTTAATGAAAACCTATATGTTATAGAGCTTTTCCTGCTTCTAAAACAAGGTCACTTCCACCGCTGTCAGTTAGTTTATTCAAAACCAGTTGAAAAGCCCGTGTACACGGCCACAGAGCCACCCAGCAACGGCCGCGGTGCAGTCATGCACAGTACAGACTACCTGCGCCGCGGCTGATACGGAGCAGGGTGCTTCAGATTAGAATGTAGTCCTCTCTGCTCACCTTTGGTGCACAGAGAGGGGTATGGTCTGAATTCGGAGAGCCCCGCTCAGTTATCAGCCGTGGCGCGGACAGTCTGTACTGCGCATGACTGCAGCACATGTAGCCGACTGTACGGACAGCTTCTGACAAACATACATTTAGCGAATTATTACATAGGATGTAGAACCGTTCAAATAACCAGGAAGTGAATTTACTGTGTTTACTTCCTGATAGTTTTGACACGAAGTGAATTTACTTTGTTTACTTCCTATTAGTTCTAACTGACAGGAAGTGAATTTACTTTGTTTACTTCCTGATAGATCTGACAGGAAGTGAATTTACTTTGTTTACTTCCTGATAGATCTAACTGACAGGAAGTGACTCAGCAGTTTCTATCACATTCTATGGAGAACTGTGACTTTCCTCTCCATAATTACTAACTGAAATTTGACCACTAGAGGGCACTGCTAATGGAAAAAACACAGGTTTTAACTGTAATAACTCTGGAAATATACATCTGCCAGTAGTGGGAGTACCCTTATTTTACTGAACAGGAAACACCCTACAATATATATATATATATATATATATATATATATATATATATATATATATATATATATATATATTTTTTTTCCATAAAAAGGTTACTGCTTCTTTAAAGGAAACATGCACAAACAAACAAATGTACTTCCCCCAACATTTCAAATGGCCAAAGAGGGACACTGGTGTTTAGGTGGTGTTGCCAGGTGTGTGACTGGTGGGTGGGGCATTTTTGAGAATTTGTAGATTATTTCATGACCTACTGTCACCTATAGAACAAGATCAAAGTATTTTATTTTCACATACTGATTAATAAACACAGATACTGACATTTACACAAACATTAATATGAGATTTATTGCTGTGGAGCAATATGATACACTTATATACACGCCATACAGTCTGATCTCCTAAACACAGGGACACCAGGGTGATACACTTCTATACACATCACACAGTCTGATCTCCTAAACACAGGGATACCAGGGTGATACACTTCTATACACACCACACAGTCTGATCTCCTAAACACAGGGACACCAGGGTGATACACTTATATGCACACCACACAGTCTGGTCTCCTAAACACAGGGGCACCAGGGTGATACACTTATATACACACCGCACAGTCTAATCTCCTAAACACAGGGACACCAGGGTGATACACTTATACACACACCACACAGTCTGATCTCCTAAACACAGGGGCACCAGGGTGATACACTTCTATACACACCACACAGTCTGATCTCCTAAACACAGGGACACCAGGGTGATACACTTATATACACTCACCACACAGTCTGATCTCCTAACCACAGGGACACCAGGGTGATACACTTATACACACACCACACAGTCTGATCTCCTAAACACAGGGACACCAGGGTGATACACTTCTATACACACCACACAGTCTGATCTCCTAACCACAGGGACACCAGGGTGATACCCTTATATACACATCACACAGTCTGATCTCCTAAACACAGGGACACCAGAGTGATACACTTATATATACACCACACAGTCTGATCTCCTAAACACAGGGACACCAGGGTGATACACTTATACACACACCACACAGTCTGATCTCCTAAACACAGGGACACCAGGGTGATACACTTCTATACACACCACACAGTCTGATCTCCTAACCACAGGGACACCAGGGTGATACCCTTATATACACATCACACAGTCTGATCTCCTAAACACAGGGACACCAGAGTGATACACTTATCTATACACACCACACAGTCTGATCTCCTAAACACAGGGACACCAGGGTGATACACTTATATACACACCACACAGTCTGATCTCCTAAACACAGGGACACCAGGGTGATACACTTATATACACACCACACAGTCTGATCTCCTAAACACAGGGACACCAGGGTGATACACTTATATTCACACCACACAGTCTGATCTCCTAAACACAGGGACACCAGGGTGATACACTTATATACACACCACACAGTCTGATCTCCTAAACACAGGGACACCAGGGTGATACACTTATATACACACCACACAGTCTGATCTCCTAAACACAGGGACACCAGGGTGATACACTTATATACACACCACACAGTCTTATCTCCTAAACACAGGGACACCAGGGTGATACACTTATATACACACCACACAGTCTGATCTCCTAAACACAGGGACACCAGGGTGATACACTTATATACACACCACACAGTCTGATCTCCTAAACACAGGGACACCAGGGTGATACACTTATATACACACCACACAGTCTGATCTCCTAAACACAGGGACACCAGGGTGATACACTTATATACACACCACACAGTCTGATCTCCTAAACACAGGGACACCAGGGTGATACACTTATATACACACCACACAGTCTGATCTCCTAAACACAGGGACACCAGGGTGATACACTTATATACACACCACACAGTCTGATCTCCTAAACACAGGGACACCAGGGTGATACACTTATATACACACCACACAGTCTGATCTCCTAAACACAGGGACACCAGGGTGATACACTTATATACACACCACACAGTCTGATCTCCTAAACACAGGGACACCAGAGTGATACACTGATATACATACCACACAGTCTGATCTCCTAAACACATAGGCACCAGAGGGGGACAGAGGGATTTGGGCCTCAAGGAGGGACTGTCCTGACTAAAGAGGTACACTTGGGAGGTATGGACCCCTAAGATCACCTAAAAGGGAACACTTGGGATATATAGACCCCTAATATCTCCTAAAGATTAGCGATTCCAGAATTCAGTGGTGAAAACAATATATAAAGTGCCATGGTCCTTTAGAAAGCCTGACCCCCTAGGCCGCGTGGTCCTGAAGAGGTTAATGTGTTATATATGTGTCTCTACACTATGTATCATCATCGTTATCTTCAGCCGCTGTTGATCCACTTCAGGACAAACACCTCCTCAGCAATCCTCCAACAACTGTGTTTTTGTGTGTAATTACATTTGTCTTTTTCTGCTTATTCAGGTGCCAACCAAGGGGACCCGCTGTGCCTGTCTGTATTCTGTGCTGCTGGAGAAGTCCTTGCCCGTCACATTGTGGCCGTGCTGCCCAAGGCAGACAAGGTCAGTCACATTTACAATAGGTTGTTTGTTCTCAAAATGGATTCTGTGAAACCGCAGGGTTCTCTGAATAAGTCCGAAGGGTTTTATTTAACAAACGGTGAGCAACAGCGCCAACTACAATCAACAGTTTATTTGTAATGTACTCTTTGGGATAGGAATAGCACCACCTTGTGTCCCAAATAGAGAGTTGCAGGTTCATTTGAAGGCTTTAAAGGGATAGTATTGTCTGAAAATAATTTTATTTTATATTGTAGCCATTAAAAATGATATAAGTCTTATCTCCCAAACCTTTACGGTTTGGGAGATATTAGCAAGTAAAGTTAAGTTCCCTTTTCCTGGCTGTTTTAGCCAAGTCTGCCATCTAGTGGACAGATTTGGAATCCGGTCCACTGATCAGCGGACAGCTCTTTAGCAGTGCCGAGATCATGATCTTTAACCCCTTAAGGACCGGGAAATACGGCCGAAGACGCGACTCAACGACCACAGAGCAAAATTTTTTTTTTGCTCCGTTGCGTTCCGGACACCCCGAACGGCGTGCAGCCGCGGGGGGAGCCCGGAATTTGATGACGGTCATAGTACGTCTTCGGTCGTTAAGTCAAATCGACCCTTGACGTACTATGACCGTCAAAGGTCGTTAAGGGGTTAAAAAGAACTACTTCATTGGAACTGTCTACAAAGTGTGCCTGGCTTGCAAGCACACTTTGTAGACCATTCCAATGAAGAAATTCTTTTTAAAGATTGTGATCTCGGCACTGCTGAAGAGCCGCGGTCGGTCTGGGGACCGGATTCCAAATCTGAAGGCTTGAGCAGTGACGTTACTCCAGGGTAAACTTTACTTGCTAATATCTCCCAAACTATTAAGACATATCATTTTTTAATGTATTTTTTTTTTTTAAGGGCTACAATATAAAATAAAATTATTTTCAGGCAATACTATCCCTTTAATAAAGCCTTTCAGTGGGAGTAACCGTGTTTTATTCAACAGGATAATCTCTAACATATATTAACTATCGGCTTGTTGGACATGTTGATATCGTACTTTGTGTTTATATAGGCCCTGTTTGAGACTGATGTGGGCCTGCCGATCCTATGTGTCGGGTCTGTGTGGAACAGTTGGAACCTGATGAAGGAAGGTGAGTTCTTTACAAATGGCTTTTCAGTTTCCTGATGCTGCAGATACCATCATCCCCCAATGGTGCAGTCGGTTTACTCCAGAATCACTCCAGTATGCACAAGTGAGAGGCAATTCCAGAGAAAATTAACTGCCTTCTTTTAAATAAATAAATAATTTTAAAGTGGAACTTTAACCACACACAACAACCACCCCGAATCAATTATTTATGTAATGAATAGTAAAATGTGGGCAGTCTCATCTACTAAACCATTTCACTGTAGGTGTAACTATATCCCGCATCCTCAGAAGACACAAGGGAGAGCTCAGTCATCTTTTCTCTATTACAGCACTCTCCCTGTCATCTGCCTTCCCCTTTAGATGCACTGCTGGAAGAAACAGGCAGCAACGATATGAAGGAGCAAGCCAGGCAATGAATACACAGTAAAAAGCAACGTCCTGCACGGATAATTACACTGATAATTACAGTACGTTGCTTTTTACTATGTATTCATTGCCTGGCTTGCTCCTTCATATCATTGCTGCCTGCAGGTAGCGGTTTAGACTCGCTGCTGGAGGAAAAAGGGAGGGTACTGGTTGGCATATAATGCCACAGGCTTGTCTGTCGGTGCTGCGGGCAAGCTGTATAGTAAATTGATTAATGTGCCATAAAAAAAAAAAAAAAAAAGTTACACATTTTTAAAAAATTACATGACTTTCTTGCTCACACTTTCAAATGGGAGCAAGTTGTTGTAAGGTGAACGTTCCCCTTTAACCTCTTGAATACTAAAATGGTCTCTGGTGCATTGCGAAGCTAAGTTCTGAGGGTGTCTCTAGCATTCACGGGTTTAGAAGGCCCCATTTACCCTGTGAGTGCCAGAGTCTGGCTCTCAAAGGGTTAAACAAGAGGAATTGGGAGAACCTTCATTTAACCCCTTTGGTCCAGAAGATTTTATCAACAATTGTTTCTCTTTTCTGTTATGTTTTTAAAGGACAATAAAGCTTAATATTGTAAAGATATACTTCATGCAGGGTTTCTCCTGCTGAGACAAACAAGGGTACTCCCATTACTGTGAGATGATCTAGTCAAAACTTATCGCTGCTCAAATCTGCATTGTTTTTTTTTTTGTTTTTTTTTGGGGGGGTGCAGTACACGGCCACAGCCTGAAACGTTACATTGGCGCTGCTGATACAACCGCAACCTATGGAGATTGATGGTCAACTGACCTGAACGCTTCCATAGTCTGCTTTAGCAACAGCGCCACCATATAAATTCAGGTCGCTGAGGTGTACTGCACCCAGAAATTGCAAATTTCAGCTGCAGTAACTTTGGAACAGAACATCTCTCAGCAGTGAGAGTACCCATATTTCTCAGGGGAAAAAAACTGCAATGTATGTTTTTCACCCATATTAAATGTTCCTGTCCCTTTAACACTTTGAGTGCCACAGACGTAGCCAACGCATTTCGTTACAATGCGTTGGCTACCTCTGTGGCACTCATAGGGTTAAAGGGTGCTAATCAATAACCCAAAAGTTGCAATTCTTGAGCAAAGGAATTGCACCATAGAAGAAATTAAAATTCACATGAACCTTTTGAGTGCCAGAGGGGTATGCAACGCATTGCTCTGGAACACAGAGGGTTAATAAACATGGGTCTTTGAACCCCTTGACTGCCAGAAAGGTTTCTAATGCATTCCAACAGTTTAAAGGGACATTAACATCTTTATGTATCCCAGATGGTGGAGTTGGTTCAGTCCGGAATAGGATCTCTTTAGTTTACTGGATGCGCCGAAGCCCTTTAAATGGAGAGCATGACATTTTCATTCCAAAAGGCCTAATCTTTGCTGCTTTTGTATCTCCTCCTTGTGCAGGATTTATAAAGGTGCTGGAACAGGCACGCGGGGGTCATTCTCCAGACGTCTTCTCCCGGTTCAGCCTTCTGAAACTCAAGCAATCTTCTGCCGTTGGCGGAGCCAGTCTGGGGGCTAAGAATATCGGACATGTTCTGCCGCTGAACTACGAGGCCAACGTTGACGTTTTCTACACCCATTCCTTTCCACAGGACTGTGTTTGAACGCCATATTAAAAAAAAAAAAAAAAAAAAAGCAAAAAAGATGAGCTGCAACGACATAGGGGGGCACACGACTTGTCTCTAAATGTCACATCGATCCAAATGGGGATTTTACGCTATTGAGGGAGATGCAGTAAGGTGTGATAGAGAGGTCATGAAGTAGAGGTGGCTTCTCCTGTTCCTATGTTATTCACTCCACCTTTGGGGTTCTTAGTGCTTTGGCTCCATAGAATAACGTTTGAACCGGAGAAGTGAGAGGACTGGAGAGTCATCTCCACTTTATCACTCCTATGTACTGAATACTTAAAGGGATAGTAATACTTCATTTTAACTTTATTTTATTTTGTAGGCATTAAAAAAACATGAAGAATGATATAAGTCTTATCTCTCAAACCTTTATGTTTTAAGAGATATTCACAAACAAAGTATCCCCCCCCTGTTCAACCAGATAAGAAGGGAGATGCCCAGGTAGACTGCAGAGAGGGACAATCTTCAATTAAGATAATGGAAAAAGCTGAAAAACTTTTCAAGGGGGGAAGGGCTTTCATTGTTTTCATACAAAGAAAATTGTCCCCTTCTGTTATCTGTACTGTCATACAACCTGATCCACATCTGAGAGGAGATGGCTTACACTAGGAAAAAGGGGCGGGGAGGGGAACTTTGCTTGTGAATATCTCATAAACCATAAAGGTTTCAGAGATAAGACTTATATCATTCTTCATGTTTTTTTAATGCCTACAAAATAAAATAAAGTTAAAACGAAGTGTTACTATCCCTTTAAAGGTATAGAAACGCTTAGTACTGGGGAAAAAAATCTATTTTGCTGGGCACTCCAACTGCAGAGAGAGGTTTTATTCATATTATTGCAGCTCAAACTTTCTTTGTTTCGATGCAGTACACGTCCATGACGTGAAATTTTACAGTGTCGCTGTTGGTACAGCAACAGTTTATGGTCAGTTAACCCTTTGAATGCCAGAGGGTATGCAACGCAATGCGTTGCATACCCCTCTGACACTCAGAAGTGTTAAAGCGATAGTAAAGGTTAATTCATTCCTTATACTGCTCTGCATCGTTGTCCAAGTATAACAATATTATAATTGATCTAGTTCACGTGCCTTCCAAACAACATTCGCGAACGTGTGTTACATATAATAAATACATTCTGTAACACCAAAGACAAGATGGGTGGGTGAAACTGTGTCATTTCTTGGTACACAGTGGCAACAAAAGGGGCACAGGACCAAAGTTATTGGAAATTTGCTGAGAAAAGGCCTTCAACCGGCATTGAATAATCAACAGCTGAAGTTCATGATGAGATAGATATAGATAGATAGATAGATACACATACACACAGATTATATATAGATATATACTGGATAGTATCACTGTACTGTGTTAAAGGGGCAGTAAAAGACCCTTTTTAAATACTTGACTGTCTTCAGAGCTATGGGAACAGAGGCTCTAGCTTGAAACTCTTCAGTTCTCACTGTTTGCTCTGCAGATCCTGGAGATATGCAGGGTTGAGTGATGTCAGCACCTCGTTTGGCACTCAGGAGTAAAATCTAGATTGCGGTCTTCTCAGAAGAAGCCATGTGCTGTTAAATCTTCCATCATTTGGCTGCAATAGATTGGGGGGGAATAAACTCCTATGAATGCCAAGGTAGACACTTGCATCACCCAGCCCTGCAGATCTCAGTGATCTGCAGAGTAAACCAATAAGAACAGCAGTTCCTGTAGGTTATAGATCACTGCCCATAAATGAAAAGGTTATTATTATTTTATTTTTTTTTTTTTTGTTATGATACTGGAACAGTTTCTGATAAGTAGGCCATTTCAGGGAATGGTTCCACAATCAGTCCCCTAGTGCGTCACTGTCATATTACACAGATCTCTTGGCTGCGAGGTGTCTGCATCCCAAATCTCTAAAATCCATGTAAACCCCATTAAGAGTGAAGGGTCAAATCATTCCATTGATATTTGGTGTGTATTTCCTGCACAAATTAACCCTTTAATGATGAGGAGTAAGTTGCTGATTTGCATTTTTTCCTCATCTCCACTTGACTTTCATTTTCAAATAAAGAATTATCTTTTTCTTAATTGTAAGAAATTTCAACAGACATGTACTGTATAATTTTTACCCATTTGGAGACCTCCCTAGGGTCCAAGAGGGTTAAACAGTTTGATCGAGAACCTTCTATGAAGATATTTTTTTACACGAGTAACTGATTCTCCCAGGCCTGCAACTACATTCATATGATGAAACAATAACTTCTTTCTTACACTCCTGTACTTTTGTAGCAAAGACGGCTGTTAATAAATACACAATTTCTACCATAATCAAAGCATCCTATTGTCATGATTGGTTGGTATAGATATGTACAGTAAACTGAACGCTCAATGCCAACGGGAGTCTGATGTGGTTCAGTATTAGTCTGATTTCACAGAAAGCACATTGCCAGACCAGCAGTAACAGATCAAGAGCATTTGCTGTTCTGACTGGTAAAATGGGGAATTGGAACAGACGACTGCAGTAAACGAGCAGTTACTAAAACCTGGGAGAGATGCACAAAGAGGCGATAAAGTGGAAATTAGTTCTCCAGTTCCTATGTTATGCTATGGCACCTATTCACCAAGATCTCCAAAACTGAAGAAATCTTAGTGCATAGGCTCCATACACTAACACAGGAACCGCAGAAGTCATCTCCTCCCTTGTTGAATGATACACAACTGGGCAGTGAATCTAGACAGAGAGAGATTCACTTTTTAGGGACAATAGGGTAAATAAGAGGTGGAGAGGTATGCTTTTATGTAACGCAAGATATTAATCCTTTCAGTGCCAGATGTACACAGAGCAATGCATTGATTACCCCCCTCTAGCACTTAAAGGGTTAAAAGGATAGTATTGCTTAACAGGGGGAGGAACATATTGCAGAGTTGATCCTGATTAACAGGGTTCTATGCAGGGCCCAATACTTTTAATGTATTAATGATCATAACAAGAGTGCTGAAAGGGATAGTAATGTTTCCCAATAACAACAGTTCCAGTTAATCATCATAGTATTTGGGCCACGGAGAGTGTTATTTCAATACTGTCAGAGTTGTAGTACAAGAGTAATTGAATGATAAAGTATCCCCCTCCTGCCCCTTTTACGGATGGAACACTGCTCACCTCAGATGTGTAATCTGGTTGTAAGACCAGACAGATAACAGCAAGGGCCAATCTTCTTCCTAGGAGAACAATGAAATCCCTGCGCCCCCCCCCCCAAGTTTTTCCCTTATCTTAATTGAAGATGATCCCTCTCTGTAGTCTACCTGGGCACCTCCCTTCTGATCTGGCTGAGCAGTGTTACATCAGGAAAAGGGGTGGGAGGGGGATACTTTGTCATTGAATTACTCTTCTACTACAACTCTGACAGTATTGACATAACACTCTCCAAAGTACAAATACTATGAAGATTAATTAGAGCTGCTTTTATTATGAAACATTACTATCCCTTGAAAGAAGTGCCTCAATCTTGGCTGTTGTGACTAATCTGCATAAGGAAATACACACAGAGCAGGATGTTTATTCTATACAGAAAGATTTGGATAAGCCAAGTAGGTGGAGTAATAGCAGGTGAGACAATATGGAGATGTGTATGGTTATGCATTTGTATTGCAGAAACAAAATGCTACATATACACTAAATGGGAAACAACTTGGGGAATCCTCATTAGAGAAAGATTTAGGAGTACTGATAGACAATAGACTTCACAGCAGTGTGCAGAGTCACTCAGCTGCTGCAAGAGCAAACAGAGTACTATCCTGCATAAAGAGAGGTGTAGAAGCAAGGGGTGGGAATAGAATTCTACCTCTATATAAATACTTGGTAAGACTGAGTATATGAAGTATAGTTTTGAGTGCCAGTTCAAAAAATTTTTGAATTGGAAAAAGTGCAGAGACGTACAACAACACTGATAAAGGGATTGGAGAAGCAGAGTCGTAAACAAACCCATTTTAGCTAGTCTCTTTATATTAGAGAAGAGAAATCTAAGGGGTGATATGACTACCATTTACATACTGTAAAATCTCAGGTATAATACGCAGGTGTATATTATACCTAAGATTTTAGGGGAAAACAAGAGTGCCTATGTATAATAAGCACCCTTGTTTTCCCCTCTTAGGGAAAAAAAAAAAAGTTAAGCTGTCAGGAACCCTTCCCTCCCTCCCGCGGCCCAATGCGCTTACTTGTCTCCACTGCAGTCCTCTCTGACAATGAGGCTTAGCGTAGGTACTTCCTTCCACTGAAGTACCCATCTTCCCAGCGGGCGGCAAGCTTGCATTTGCCGCCCGCTTCCCTCATGGGCTTTCAGGACCTTCCGCCTCCAGCCAATGGTAATAGAAGCGGAAGGTCCTGAAAGCACATGAGGGAAGCGGGCGGCAAATGCAAGCTTGCCGCCCGCTGGGAAGATGGGTACTTCAGTGGAAGGAAGTACCTACGCTAAGCCTCATTGTCAGAGAGGACTGCAGTGGAGACAAGTAAGGGAGGGAATCTGTCAGCTCAATTTTTTTTTTTTTTTTTTTTTTAAATAACTCTCGTGTATAATACGCACCCCCCACTTCACATAAGGTGAAATGGGGTAAAATTGTGCGTATTATACCCGAGATTTTACGGTATTCATTCAAGGTCAATACAAAGAACTATCCAATGAATTATTTGCAGAAACAGCTGAGCAAAACAGAAGGCGTAGACAAGGTTGGTGGGGGATGATGTGAGTTGTAGCTGGAGAGCCTCATGTTGTCCATCTGTTACATCTTTTTGACTTCAAGAAAGGAACCAAAGCAATCTCTCTGTGGCACTGCATGACACAGATATAAATTGCTATACCTGGCTACCGTATAAATGACACATATACTTGATTAACTTTTTTTTTTTTTTTTTTTTTTTTTTTTTAAACAAATCACACAACATGTATTGGTGTAGGTATACATTGTGTCCAGGCAAGTGTAAGACCATAAAAAGCATCCTGCACTGCCTTTCACTTCATCTAAAATAAAGTTTTAAGACCCAGATAGAACAGAAGAAGAAATACTAATTTGCCTTGTGCATCTCTCCTTCTTGCATCCTTGTACCTGGGCCTGGACTAACTCGCTGAACTGGACTGATCACTCTGGTGATTAATTGCTGTACAGAACAGTGATAACAGGTCACCAGCTGACATTTACTTGTTCAGTTCCTTCTGAACACCAGGCTGGAAAATTGGGGCACGTTTAAAGGGACAGTAACCCTTTATTTTGAGGTTTATAAGTATCGTAACTTTATTCTGACTTGGCACATTCTGCAATTGTAAAGTATGTGAAGTCAAATTAACTATAGTTTCAGTTTTACACTTTCATAGCTAAACTAGACGTGTTTTCAGCTACTGTATCTGAATTTAAGGCTAGGAGAGACCCGTACCGAGCCATTTCCTCTACTGAAGGCTGCCAAAATCTCTGCTATTATTTTGTTGGGGAGACTAATGAAATGTTACTTTCTGATGACACCAGGATATAACTTACCTGCACAATAGGTGTGGACAACATTTGACTCAAGCTATTGGAGACTACAACTCCCATAATCTGCAGCAAAGATCTTAGAGCCAACGCATACCCTCTCCTTCTCTAGAAGAAGACCTCAAAATGTACATAACAGCATGCCAGGAGAACCAGCTGTGTAATGTGCCAGATTGTTTTCTCCTAGCACTGCCCAACAGCATAAACACCAGCTCACACAGAGGGTCGTCAGAGCGATGGTTCCAGAGTAACAGGACATTACCACCTCACATCAGGAGTCATGCTTAGCAAATGAGACAATGTAGCACCTTGTGGATAGAAGGCCTACAGAGGACTGGCAGTGTAAAGACATACTTTATCTGGTATCAAATGAGAAAAGCAGGGCATCATACCCTTAAAAGTAATGGATAAAGGGTGTTGTATTGCACAGTTACTCTCATACAATGACATCTTACACCACTATTAATCTGTGCTTTACTCTACTGGACACCTTTAACGGCATAGTAATGTTTCAAAATAAACGCAGCTCCAATTATTCTTTATAGTTTTTGACCATGTAGAGAGTTACCATTCTCTACAAGTAATTGAACTATAAAGTGTTCCCTTCCCGCCCCTTTTACCTATGTAAAGCTGCACAGCAAGACTGAAAACCTGCCCTCCACCTTCAAGGAAGCAGGGTTTTCCCTATGATCACAGTAAGAAGATTGTCCCTTGCTGTGACCTGTCCGGTCTGTGGACTAGATTCCACATCTGAGGGGAGACTGCTTACACTAGGTAAAAGGGGCAGGAGGGGGATACTTTATCATTCAATTACTCTGGAACTACACATCGTAAAGAATGATAATACCGCTCTACATGGCCCAAAAACTATAAAGAATAATTGGATCTGCATTTATTTTGCAACATCACCATCTTTAATAATACCATGTAATGTCTTATTGCCCAGCTAACCATATGCAATAGTATATTAGCCTTATTGATCTCAGCTAATGCTCTGCTGGTCCCATGTAATGTTTAGCACAGATGTTCTCATCCAAGGTTCTATGGCACTGTGTTGGTGGGCCACTGCCATCCACTTGGAGTGCCCCCATGGTTTTTTTTTTTTTTTTCTATAAAAAGATGTTCTTGCATGCTGTGCCCAGAAGAAAAAAAAAAAAGAAAAGTTAAGTCTGAGGTGGAGACTCCCTCCTTCACTTTAAGTCTGCCTGGTAAGCTCCGTTAATATGTAGCAAAACCATGAGGGAAAAATCAGAAATTAAAAGAAAAGTGAAACTCAAGAGAAACCAAGAGGACCCCTCGGCCCAGGAGACTCAACCCAGTGCTGCCTCCCCTCTCTGGGCAGGAATCCTGTGTTCGACAGACTAAGAGAAAACCAGCAAAGCAATATATGGATGCACGCTTCAAACACTGCCGGATATGTAACATATAAACAGGCGTAAGCAAAGTCCGGTGCATAAATGAATCCCGCTTCTCCAAGCACGGGAAATATCACAAATGAACAATTTCAAAGAGTCATTAGCACACAGATCAAATAAATACGTGGAGCATTCATCTCCATGCAGAAGTTCTGTTTTGTGTCTCCTCCCTATCCGTCCTCTGCTACGTGTGTGCATTTACATGTCTGCTTTTTATACATCGAAGAATAAAGGTTGGTGTATTTTATGCCATGAATGCTCCACGTATTTATTTGATCTGTGTGCTAATGACTCTTTGAAATTGTTCATAAGAGAAAACCACACTGCTTTGGCCAAAGCCAGCACATTAACACGTTAAGAGTCTGACAAAGGTGTGTGGAGACTACCACTCTGCTGCCTTACACAACACCCATATTCATGTAGCCCCAAGACACCGACCAGGGGGAATGCAAAATAACCTAGAAGGGTGCAGGTTTCTTTGAGAGGCCATACTCTTGGCGACCAGCTGCTTTAATCCAGGAAGATATAGCATCCATAGATACAGCACGACCTGCATGTGTGCCCTCAGGAACACCAAAAGTTAATCAGACTTCCAAGAAGGCTGCGTGCCATCAACAGAACTTCAAGCACCTGAACACATCCAAAAGATGAAGTTCCTGCTCCTATTAGAAGGAGCAGGATAGAAATGACAAGCTTTTCTGGTGGTGTGAATATTGAGACAAACCATGGGCAGAAACCACAAAGTAGTACTCCACCCAGTCCACATGAAACACAACATGAGGCTTACAAGGCAGAAATTCGGCTACCTGCCAAACTGTTACTAGACAGAAGAAAAGCTGTCCAGAGTCAAATGCAGTGAAACTGAAGATAAGTTTAGAGGTTTCTGAAGCACTCCCAAAACAAAGTTTAAATCTCATGGAGGACTGGGATCCCAAAAGACAGGGTAGGCATGAGTAATCCCTTGGACAACCGTTTGTCCATCAGGAATCAAGGCAATATGCCTCTGAAAAAAAGAACGGAAAGATCTGAAATTGGGATGTGCAAAGAGCATCCTTTAAGTCTAGGGAGGCCAGAAACTCCCCTGGACACAGACAAGATGACGGAGTGCAAAGACTTCATCTTGAACCAAGGGTCCAGCACAACACTGTTGAGACATGTTAAGTCCATAATAGGACAGCATCCACCATCTTTTTTGAGACCTTCAGATTTGAGTAAGACCTGGTAAGTCTTAACAAACAGCCTTGATCCAGATCCCAAAGAACACTGGACAAGAAATCCAGTGAAGAGGAAGGGACTTGACATCTATACTATTCCCTTCAGAAATTACTTGATGGACCAGTAGGTTTGCAGGTAAACAGCAGACGTGAAGAGAAGAGAGGGGGGTGGAGTCAGGTAACCCCTATGGGCAGAGACAGACCAATCCCCTGTGTGTGTCATTCAGAGGTGGACTTTCAGAATTAGGCTCAATCAGGTTCTCCACTGCCCAAGCCTGCTTGCGTTTTGGGGAAGGGCACACCTGTGGGGCCCAAGGGAAGCAGTGCCTTAGATGTGTATATGAATTTGCGAGGGATAAATATAACCAAACATCTTCCATGGAAAGGTGGTATGTTTAGGTGTAACCAGAGACAACATGGCTGAGGACCTTCTCCAGGTCAGAGCCAACAAACTGCATGCAAAAAGAATAGAAACTAGGGGGTTCTTAGTTGGCTGGTCAGATCTTAAGCCACAGAGTATCACTGGGAATTCAGAGGCCTTGCCAGAGAAACTAGTGGCATCAAATGCCACTTTGATAAGGTAAGCATTAGCTCTAAGAACCTTGGAAAGAAATGCCACCAGATTTTCCTTACTGGGATTCCCTTGGATGACATCCAAAAGGTGATAGCCATGACCCTAGTCACCCAGGCATTGACAAAAATAGGTTTCAGGACCAGAGGCCTCAGAGTCCGTCTGTAGAAAAGGAATCCAAGCGCTTACGCACCTGATCCTAGCATCCGCCAGCATTAACACCTTATTTTTGGCAAGGAGAGAAATTGGGGGGAGATGAACCGCAGGAGGGGAGGGAGCCCACTGTGCTAAGGAATCAGTAGAAAAAGATACAGATCAGAAATTAAGATATTAAAGAAGAATCTTCCATTAATGTAGGAGGATCCTGGTCAAAGAAGAATGAAGAGGAAAGATGTCAGGGGCAGAGAAACTGGAATCAAAGGTCTTTGAGACATGAAGATTCTTCAGGACCTCCCTGATGAGACCATTTGCAGAGGTGATAGCATCATCCTTGTAATAGTCTCCAAGGGAAAGAGAAAGTAATTTCAAATAAGTCTCCTTCCTCAGAGGAATCCCCAATGTGTTCCTCACCCCCCCCCCCCCCCGAATAGAGGGTCCTAGGGCTTGCTCAGGGGCACATGGGGTCACGCAGACCAAGAGTTCCCTTGAATAGAAGAGGGGTTTGAAGTAACTGAAGCGATAAAAGCCTTAACCCAAACAGGTTTCTGGTCAGGTGAGGGCCCGTGATGTGGCGTAGGGGCCACTGAAAGAGTAATACAAGGTTCCAGAATACTCTACATCCTAGCTAACCCATTGCTCCACATGCCAGGCTGGGCTTGAAGGGGGTTAAGCCCCCCCCCCCCCTTGCTAATCCTTGCTAATGTGTACCTTTGCTGTCAGGAGACCTCACCAGAGTAGTGTAAAGTCCAGAAGTGCACTCGAAGCATTAACCCCATGAATGCTAAAGAGGTCTCCTATGACTTGTGAGGCGGCATCCAAGGGATTAAAACTCATTGACAGCAACATGAAATTGAGGAGTACTCAGTCCCTTGTGATGCAGAACTACCAGTCTTTATCGTGGGGGTAATTACCCACAAGAGAAATAAATCTACTGCTCTAAAGAAGAGATTCGTAAAGTCCACTGAATTAAATGGGGCTTTTTCACCCATTTAAATCCAATACAGGACACAATTTTATTGCCAAGCAATGCACCGGAGCCCTCTTGAACTGAAAGATTTAAAAAGCCCAATTTAAATACTCTGAGCAGACCTCACTTCTAACATGGAAACCTATGTTGGTCTGCTTTCATGTCAGCCCTGGAACATGCACAACTCCTGAGCCCCCCTGTTATAGGACAGGCCTGGTCAGCTTGCATTTAAATAAATACAGGTGACAGTAAATGGCAAAAAAAAAAAAAAAAATTATATATATATATATATATATATATATATATATATATATATCTCTATCAGATGCATGGTGCCTAGGGGTACTGACACTGCTTTCTTGCCTCATATTAATGCTATCCCCAAATCCTGCATAACAGCCAAAATCAATCCCTCCAAGATTAAAATGATAACACAAGAACTCATCCTATCCCACACAGACTATTGCAACCTTCTCTCTGATCTTCCTGCCACTCAATTCCATACACTTCAATCCATACAGAACACTGCAACACGTTGCCCATCATCTAGGTTTGGTTCCTGCCCACCTCTCCTCCAATGGCTCTGCCTATCAGATTCCAGATATACAAAATAACACTATCATTCAAGGCCTTTTTCTGCTTTTCCCCTTCCTATACTGCCACTTATATCTCAGCTATACCCACTCAGCCACTTATGATCAGCTGCCGACATTCTCCTCATCCGTTGTGTCTACAGCTTTCGTATAAAGCGCTTTTCTCTCGCTGCCCCTCAGCTGTGGAGTATGCCCTACCTCCCAGCACGCACCACTGCAATTCTCTTGGGGTCTTCAAGTCCTGTCTAAAAATCAACTCAAGACTTGAAACAAGCTACAAGGCACTGATGTTATACACTCACTTATAACTTTACTCCCTATTCCAAAAAGTTCTCAGCCAGGGTGCCATGGCACTAGACATCCATTTACTGTTCCCCTTGTTTTCTGTAAATACTTATACTTTTAAAACTAAACACTTACATTTTTTATATTTATGGCAATGTAAAATAATTTGTTTTTGTTACTCATTTAAAAAAAAAATTTGTAAACCACTGCTCTATTGTGAGCATAACACTAGCACTGTATTACGCAGTTAACCCTTATGTACTTACTGTGTCTCCCTGTTCCACTTTAGATTAAGTTTTCAAGCAGAACCACCATTTCCATGGTTTCACTTTGAAAAACACCTGTGACCCCGAATTATCTAAACCTTTATATTCTAAACTTCCACGTGCACTTGTGGCGCTGCATAAACATTCATATTTGGGGCATTTAATACCCTATGGTGCAGTCTGTACCAGAACCGCACCTCTTAAGCATACTGAATTGCACCGGAACGCTTTGAGGAGCAGAGGGAGTGTGCAAATATATTGCAAAGGAATGTGTTTCATACACCTCTGGTACTGAAAGTGTTAAAAGGTGCAATTCTGGAACTGCAGCACGGGGAGGAAGCCAATGATTTCGGTGGGGCTTTTTAACTCTTTAAATGCCAAAGATTTCCAACACTGACAGACCTAGCATTCACAAGGTTAAAAGCACAATTTAAATATTTGAGAATTTTTAATTTAATACACTATGGTGCAGTTCATTTGCTCCAGAACTGCACTACTAACTACCTGAAATGCACGTGTGTGCAATGTCCTAACACTGGACCAGATAAGGTGTTAACCCTTTGAGTGCCAGAGGTGTATGCAACGCATTGTGTACCCCTCTGGCACTCAAAGGGTTAAACTGATTTGAAAGCAGTTGCCAGTCTCTTGATTCACAACACAAGTAATCCTCTACGCCAGGGCTTAAAATGTGAAGTCCTTTGCTACTAGCCAGACCTGAAAAGTTACTCGCCACTGCAAGCCATAACATACCCACCAGGGCTGAATTTCTACTCACCAGGGCTGAATTTCTACTCACCAGGGCTGAATTTCTACTCACCAGGGCTGAATTTTCACTCGCCATTGGCTAGTGGAGAGTGGAAATTTTGAGCCCTGCTCTACGCCAACATTTACCACAATCAAGCCACTATCCTGCTGCGACTTACCAAAAAAGTCTCAGGTATAATACTCACCTGTGTATAATACGCAGGTGTACATTACACCCAAGATTTTAGGGTATAGGGCAGAGCTATGCGCACTGGATCTATGGTATTGCCCTGCGAGTCTTCACAAGAAATTACCATTGGCTTGAAAGAAGAGGTCTTGACAGGGAAATGCTGGAACGGGTGGCAGATGCAAGCATGCCGCCCGCTGGGACCCTGTCAGGCTGCTGGATTGCACTACAGAGGGAGAAAGGAGGATCAGGGTAAGCAGGGAGGGAAGGAAGCAGTGCGGCAATATCACCCCCCCCCCGCCTGGTGTATAATATGCACCCCAACTTCACATAAGGTGAAGAGGGACACAATTGTGCCTATTATACGCAAGATTTTATGCTACTCCACAACATTTCATAAAGTGATTTGAGACAGTTTAAAAGATAGCTTATTTTATTTTATTTTTTATTTTTTTTTACAGGCTTGTTATCTTTCCAATGGAGATTCCCACCCTTACACAACAGAAGGATATGACAACAGATGTACTGCTCCCAAGGAAGCACGGTGAGGGGCTGAGACACCAAATGATAACAATGAACATGTTCTTTAACATTTGATGGGGACGCTCACAATGTATGGCAGGAAAGGCCCAGTCCACTTCCTTTTACAAAAATTGAGAGCAAACACTGTCATGGTTTGATGGCAATAGGAGATGAGAAGCTCTCGAACACAGTTGCCTGTTCCATGATGGCACTGCCACCGCAAAGACTAAACACATACACCCCCTGTAACATTCCAAAAAGCTTTGTGTATCAACCCAGATATGTAGATCGTAGCAGTGGAGATAGCAAGGCTGGTATATTAAGGAAAGTAGGCCAATTTCAAAACAAGCCCAAGGATTTAAATCAGTAGAAGGTAACATAGGGTCCTTCAGATGTTGCTGGACATAAACTGCCATCACTGTAGTCCAACAACAGGTGAAGGACCTCATGTACCCACTCCAGATTTAAAAGGGGAAAATTATATAATATGGAAAAATATATATGATACAGGTTTTATTTCTGCAGAGGATAATAATGAACATTATTTTCAAACTTTCTCAGCTCAAGTGTATTTTTTTTGGGGGTGAGGAACTTCCACAATTTGAAATTTTAAAAGGTGTGCTGTTGCTGTCAATGGGAAACAATGGTCCGTGACAATTACCTTATACAGAGAACTGTAGCAGTGGTGTACACCTCTGACATTCAAAAAGGTTAATCAAAGACACTGCAAATATACATTATCCATATTACACAATGCCATCGCTTCAAAAGATTTAAAGGGATAGTAACACTTCGTTTTAACTTTATTTTATTTTGTAGGCATAAAAAAAACATGAAGAATGATATAAGTCTTATCTCTCAAACCTTTATGGTTTATGAGATATTCACAAGCAAAGTTCCCCTCCCGCCCCTTTTACCTAGTGTAAGCCATCTCTTCTCAGATGGGAGTCTGGTTGTATGACAGTACAGATAACAGAAGGGGACAATTTTCTTTGTATGAAAACAATGAAAGCCCTTCCCCCCTTGACAAGTTTTTCAGCTTTTTCCATTATCTTAATTGAAGATTGTCCCTCTCTGCAGTCTACCTGGGCATTTCCCTTCTGATCTGGTTGAACAGGGGGGGGATACTCTGTTTGTGAATATCTCTTAAACCATAAAGGTTTCAGAGATAAGACGTATATCATTCTTCATGTTTTTTTAATGCCTACAAAATAAAATAAAGTTAAAACGAAGTATTACTATCCCTTTAATTCAAAAGTTATTACAATAGGATTAAAATCCAAAACAGTGCCTACTGGTGTCCAAAAGGCAGACTGTTTTGACTGTGCTATGAAAGCGCTTACATCAATGACTACGGCTCTCCATGGTGACCGCAATGGCATCACCTGGTGAAAACAGAAAATTGCAGTTTAAAGGGATAGTAATACTTCGTTTTATCTTTATTTTATTTTGTAGGCATTAAAAAAAAACATGAAGAACGATATAAGTCTTATCTCTCAAACCTTTATGGTTTAAGAGATATTCACAAAGTACCCCCCCCCTGTTCAACCAGATCAGTAGGGAGGGGCCCAGGTAGACTGCAGAGAGGGACAATCTTCAATTAAGATGAGGGAAAAACCTGAAAAACTTGTCAAGGGGGGCAGGGCTTTCATTGTTCTCATAGGAAGAAGATTGTCCCCTTCTGTTATCTGTCTGGTCTATGGACTGCATTCCACATCTGAGAAGAGATGGCTTACACTAGGTAAAAGGGGCGGGAGGGGAAACTTTGCTTGTGAATATCTCAAACCATAAAGGTTTGAGAGATAAGACTTATATCGTTCATGTTTTTTTAAAGGGATAGTATTACTTCAAAATTACTATCCCTCATATTGTAGCCCTTAATAAACTGAGTTAAATGACACCAGCAGCATCTCTCAGACCTTTATGGTGTAAGAGATAGCCACTTTCAAACTTTCCTCTCCCCTGCTGTCAGCATTCTGCTGCCAGCAGGAGAATCCGGTCTCTCAATCAAGAGGAGGCTCTTCAGCAGTGCCGATATCTCGTTATGGAAGGAAAAATGATTAATTGAAACAGTCTTCTACGTGTGCTTGGTAACCAAGCACACGTAGAAGACTGTTTCAATTAATCACTTTTCCTTCCATAATGAGATATCGGCTCTGTTTAAGAGCCTCCGCCTGTCCCGGGACCGGATTCCCCTGCTGGCAGCAGAACGCTGACAGCAAGGGAGAGGAAACTTTGAAAGCGGCTATCTCCTAAACCATAAAGGTCTGAGAGATGCCGCTGGTGTCATTTAACTCAGTTTATTAAGGGCTACAATATGAGGGATAGTAATTTTGAAGTAATACTATCCCTTTAATGCCTACAAAATAACAAAGTTAAAACGAAGTATTACTATCCCTTTAATGTAATAACTTCTAATTAAATACTTTTGCAGAAAGTAACTGCTTCTTTAACATTTTAAGAACCAAACGCGCACCACATTGAAGCAATGTGCCAAAGCTCTGGTTTTTAAAACTGAACTGTCGCTAGGCTGGGCCGTTATTACCGCAAACCATCTGTCACATTATTAATAGCACAGAGGAGTATGCAATGCATTACAAAGCCATCAGTTGAGTACCTGGCACTCAAAAGGTTAATGAATCCAAACAGATGCCACACAGGATGCATGCCTAACAGCACAGCAGGGGGCAAGTTTGGCCTCAGGTAATTCCCTGCATCCCTCCTAGGGCTGAGAGAAAAGCAATTTGCATACTGTGAAAAATTGTCCTAAACTGCCAACCTGTGCCGCCAATGCAAAGGTCTTAAAAATAGCCAATACAACATACAGGTATATTTGAATTCTGTAAAATCTATTCAGATTCACAGGTCTAATTTAGAGGGTTAAGAGCTGTTAATCCTTTGGTTACCAGAAGGTTCTTCAACAGATGCAATGTGTGGGAGACCAATCATTCAAGGTTAAAAGACCCATTCGGATCTACGGAGGAATTAATTGCGCCCCCCCCCCCCCCCCCAGTGCAGTTTGTGCCACTACTTCCTAATACATCAGTCTCATTTTGTAGTGTTGAATTAATTACCATCACACTATTTGAAAGCAAAAGGGTTAAACAAGTTGCAGCATAATTACAATGAGCAGACAAACCTACGGGAATTAAATATTTTTGTACTATGGTATTTGCTGGTGCAAGGTACAGACTTATTGTAACACAAACTGCCAAATGGGAGGGGAAGAAAAAAAAAAAAAACCAAAAACAAAAAAAAAAAACAAACAAACATGGATCAGTTCTGGACGCAGCCAGACACCGTAGGACACTTGCCACAGATTTAAAAAGGGACCAACATCTAGGATGACAGATCTCAAACATGTTGTAAACCCATGTGTTGGAGACCTCTAGCACTTAAGGGGTCAGCTCACCATTTTAAAACATCAGGTATTTTTATCTACCCCCTGTTGGTAGAGTCCAAGATTACTCCAATCTTTTTTATGGGCACATGATCCATACACTTATATACCAGAAGCCTAGGAAAAGAAGCTGGTGGATCCAGATTTAGCTTTAATCTTAGCACCAGAGGAGTGTGCATTGAATGCACCAAGTAATAACGTGTTGCACACCCCAATGGCGCTCAAAGGGGTTAATAGTGTGCCAAAGGAAGGTCCAACATTAACACTCAAAAATGTTAAAAACACTGATATCAATGGCAAAAGCCAACCTTCACTTCTTAGGTTAGAGACTGGAAAGTCAATTTAAAAGGAACACCAACAGCGCCACACAAACCCCACCACCACATACTTAACCCTTTGAGTGCCAGAGAGGTATCCAGTGCAATGTGTTGGATACCTCTCTTGCACTCAAAGGAAAACAAATTACACCTCAACTGATCACTATGAATCAATTCTGCATGGACTGGTTCCTGATTCTCGTGTACATAGTTTTTTTTTTTTTTTGCAGGACTCCAAGGAGGACTACAGCGGGAGTAGTTTAATGCAGGGTTCAAACTAAGCAATCAGGTCTAGCCCCATGGACATGATATCTACTACAGATTAAGGGGACCTGCAACCTTTAGACAAGCATCATTTGTTTCACAGAGAATTATGGTCTGCCTACATACATTGTACTAGCCATTCTCCTGTAAAATTACATTTGTATGTTGGTGGCACTAGGCCAATGCACGACAGGGTGCCAATTAGATCCGCTCTAGGTCAAACACGTCACTTTCTGGTGTCATTAGAAATAACGTGTGTGTGGCAATATTGGCCCAGCACAGAAACCAAGCAGCATAACCAGCCCCACTTGTGCCACCAACAGATTCGTTTCATGGCAAACAAAAGGCTAACACACTTCCAATTACTTGGTGCGACAGGATTACAAAGCAACTCTGAAGAACCAAGCCACGCAAACTGAATCATGGCAGCCTGCAGGATTTTTATAGAAGTCAATCCCCCTGGAAGATTTCATTCAAAATTACATATTTTGATTCATTTTTTTTTTTTCCTATCTGAACTCGGAAACAAAGCCAACTGGTGTCCGAAAGGCACTTTTTTTTTTTTTATAATGCACTCTATGGGGGAGGGGGGGGGGGAAGACAAGACTGAGCCAGTCCACAGCTATCCATAGTAAGTAATCGGAATGGCAAGACCAGTCGGCCAAAAAAGAAAGTTGCTGTTTAGTTGGTGAGAGAAATTCCGCTGTATTAACTTTTCAATGAAAGATGTAGAAGGAGCACCATTCTGTTATCAAGCATGGTGGTGGTGGTGGGTACTGCTCCTTTAAGAAGTATGTGTTCCTGTAACCCTTTGAGTGTCAGAGGGGTACGCAGTGCATTGCAAAGCAATGCGTTGCATACCCCTTTGGCTCTAAAAAGGTTAAAGCAAGGAGTAGGTAAACTTTGGCATGTCAACCAGCCGTTAGCTGACTGGTGATTACTAGTTTTAGTTCCTAACAGCTGGAAAGCCAAGAAGGTTACCAACTCCGACTAAGAGAAATCACCCCTATATACAAGTTTAACTGATTTTCATCCTCATGTAGCGATGATCTTCAATTTTTTGGTTATAAAAAAAAAATCCTGTGGCGAAACGTACATTGGTAAAAATGAGCCTGCATCTTACTTGCAGACAGACTGCAGTTACAGTGCCGCACCGCAGCCTGTCAGTCTTCTGTTCCCTCCCCAAGTATTGTCACGTTCCAACCTCCTTCGATGACGGAGGCTCTCCATGCAAGCTGGTTGGAACGTGACAATACTTTGGGAGGAACAGAAGACGACTGACAGGCTGAGGTGCAGAGCTGTAACCTCAGTCTGCCCAGAAGGCCACAGCTCATCCTATATAATAATTTGCTGGGATGTTTGTCAGAAGCATTTGTGCGCAGTAAAGACTGTCTGAATGCACAGAATGCTGGGAGCACTCTTTGCATTCGGGCAATCTCTGCAGTGCGTGACTGCGTCAGCACCAGCCTCTGCAATGCGTTGTGGACCCCTCTGGCACTCAAAGTGTTAACATCACCTGGACCTTGTACACGGGCTTTTACACTACTTTTTAATAAATGTTATTTTCACCACAGCATGCTTTTTTTTATACAAGAACGCAAACATCAATAATTAAAAGGTTATTACTATATGAGGAAGACAATGAGGTAAACTTGTATAGGGGTAATGGTTCCCCTTTAAAATGAGGGAAAAAAAAAAAAAAAAAAAAAAAAAAAAAAAAAAAAAAAAAAAACCTTAAAGTGATACCTTCATAAAAGTATATAGAATTTTGTAGGTATTAAACTAAATTAATTCCACCAGGTCCTCTCTCTTATCTCTCTATGGTTTGAGAGATATAAGCTTTGAAAGTTTTCATTTCCCTCCCCTTGCACGTACGTCATATTTCCAGGCTAGTTAGGCAGAAGTACTTAATCTGAACGTCTACAATGTGTTCCTGGTTTGCAAGCACACGTTGTAGACCGTTCAAATGAAGTACTTCTGCCTAACTAGCCTGATCGCGGTGCCAGTGAAGAGCGCCGGACGGTCTATGGACTGGGATCTCCATCTCTAACTCGGAAGTCTGACATATGTGCAAGGGGAGGGAAATGTGAACTTTTAAAGCTTATCTCTCTCAAACCATAGATGTTTGAGAGATTAATTACACCCGGTCTTATTCAGTTTTTTTTAATACCTACACAATTCTAAATACTTTTATGAAAGTATTCCCATCACATTAACCTCTCCTTATCTTACTATGGACAGAAAACCCTAACTTTCCTATGACATTTGCCCCTTTTACCTCTGCTCAACAGAAGATATCCAGGACAGGCTGAAGGTGCTCTGTCCATGGAGGCGGACATGATTGCTACTGGCAGTTTTTTTTTTTTTTTTTTTTTTTTTTTACAGAGTGAAGCAGGCAGTGTATGAACGTACTTAAACTCTTTAAAGACCAGAAGGGTGCACAACATATTGAAAAATAACACAAGCCACACCGGTATCTAAAGTGTTAAAAGTTACCATGAGCAGAGTTTGAGGTCCTGTTACCCTACTAGCAACTGTCATGTCCCACCCCATGGACACAACAAAGAATAACTGATGAGCTCACAATGTTTCACAAGGCCCATTAGAATTTTCTGGCCACAATATTAGGATATGTTAAGCTCGAGTAGTCCGAAAGGTGACCGGCGTTGAAGAAGCCTGTCCCTCAGTCTGAATACCTTGCTTGGCACTAAGTGAACCTATAAGAAAATTCCCATCACCCATTTGTATTGACAGGATGGGATACCTCCATCTTACTCTTTATCCAATGTGACCGGCCTCAGCTGCAGTGGTGCATTTGGTTTTTTTTTGTTTTTTTTGGAGGTGGGGGGAGAAGGGGGTTCGGAGGAAGAGATGATGGGGAGTGGGGAAAGAAGAAAAAAAAAAAAAAAAAATTTTATATCCCCATGATTTTATTTAGGAATCTTCAACATGGATCTGGTTTACATAAAACAGCAAGTCTCTTGATGAAGATTGCACCCCATTTTTAAAAGAAAAGGAAAAAAAAAAAAAAAAAACATATGTGTCCAACAAGCATAATAGCAAGGTTTATGCTGTAAGAGGGGGGCAATTCTTAAGACTCCTGAAGAAAAACATCATCCCACATTAAAGTTACTCGCATCACTGTCGAGCTAAAGCATCACAAGTCACCGACCTCCCCGCACAATCCAATTTCTTTGCTTAGCGTTGTCCTGAAGATTTAAGGAAACAGTCTGTGGGTTTGTGTGTGTTTTTAATCATTAAAAAGTTGCAGTAATGTTCAGTACTTCACTCCTGGAACAAACTCCTTGGCATCAGGATTCAGACTGCTTTTGCTCTGAAAAGAGAATAAGTAAATAAATAGGTAACAAAATCATGAATAAATAAATTTCGCTATTTGGCCGATTTAATCCATTAAATATTGCCCTGGCCCCACCTCCGGACAGCCTGTGGGTACAGCTCTGTACCCGCAGTCTGTCGCTCTTCCTCTATCCAGCCTCCTGCAACGATGGAGGCTGCCTGTAAGGTTGAGAGGTCTCTGGCTAATGTACCCACAGGCTGTCCGGAAGTAGGACCAGGACAATATCTGATGGATTATATCTGCTAAACTGTAATTTTTTTTTTTTGTGTGAAAACCTTAAGCAAGCTAGTCGTTACATAAACGACCTATTTATCCCAACATGTATAGGGGTGATAGAGGCCCTTGAAATTAGACTGTTAGCACAATATGACAACTTATGCAACCGCATTTCGGTTTGTGACAATCAATAAATTTAGTCAGAGGCCAATCATTGAAAGAGACCTAGAGCAGTTATGGGTATAATCCACTGTACTATATCAGACAAAGAAAAGTTGCCCACTGATCTAATTGTGGCTTTCTAATCATTACATCTGCCTTTACTACATATATATTTGTGTGACAAAAATTAATAAAATCGTACCAATATGTCCTCTGTGCTATGATTTTCATTGACTGTGAGCCCGTTTAACTGCTGCTGCAACTGCCCCACACCTGGCAAGTCACGTGACGGGATAAACCAATCCTGATCCTCTTCGTCCAACATTTCCTGGAAACAGCGGTCTAGGAATTCTTGCTCCTGCAACTCTTCCTCCACCTGTATTGAATACAGATTGTTAGATATATCCCGGCATCCAGCAGATTGTGGGAAAGGTGGAGGCGAAACAAGTTGGGGGGGGGGGGGGGGGAGGCGCGCAAATGTTACCATTTTAAAGCCTTTACAGGCCATTTCTATAAATTAAAGGGATAGTAATACTTAACCCCTTAAGGACCGACGGTCATGGGACATTTCCGTCCCATAATGACCGCATAGGGGCACTTTGACGCGCCGGTACACGTGACCTGTCACGTGTATCGGCGCGTCACTATCTGGCTTGAAAGAGATCGCTCCGATCTTGGAGCGGTCTATTTCAGGCCCTATTTTTACTTACAGCGCTTCCGGTAGAGCGCTGTAAGTAAAAAGTATGTGACGTACCATGACCGTCATCGGTCCTTGAGTAGTTTAAGGACCGTGACGGTCCTGGTACGTCAAGGGTCCTTAAGGGGTTAAAATGTAAAAGCATATGTTGTAGGGTTTATCCCTCTGAGTAAAACAAGGGTACTCCCACTGCTGAAAGTGGTTTTATTCAAAACCTACTGCACCTACAAAATTCAACTCTGAGTTGTAATATCAGAGTGGCCTGAAATTGTACAGTGGTGCTGTTGCTACACCATCCTATGATGATTTGTGGTCTACCAGAGCTGTGCATAGGATGGTGTAACAGCGCCACTGTACAATTTCAGGCCACTTTGATATTGCACCTAAAAAAAAAATTCAACTTTGAGCTGTAATAACCTTTGAATAAAACACCTATCAGCAGGTTTTTTTTTTTTTTTTTTTTTTTTTTTAACACTCAGGGGGATAAACACTGCAATATATGTTTTTACATATAAAGAAACTTTAAAGGGATAGTCATACTTACGTTTCATAACAAGTTAAAGATTTTCTGAATTTTTCATGAACACTTCACGTCAGACGCAAGCATTTATACTTTGGATTTTATTATTTACAGTCCCTTTTAAAAGCTTAATGCAACCTGTTCAGTGCCAGAGGGGTGTGTACCATTCTGGCACTGAGAGTTAAATGGTTATGGTTTCATTGTGTCTTTAGCATTGTTTTAAAAGAACCAGAACAAACTCAAGCCTTTAAAACAGGATTTTAGTTTTCTTACCTGTTAGATATTTCTCTATAGTCCATATGGAATACAGGTACCATGGGGTTTGCAGCCCTACTCTGGAGTGAAGGACATCTCAAAAGACAGTCTTTAAAGGTGGAAACTCCCAGCAACTCCTTCATCTCAACCCTTGACCGCCTACTAGACCGTATGAACGTAACCAAAGCCATGCTAAATAGGCACGCAAGAAAACAAGGAAATCTTCCGTCCAAAAAAAGACCCTAAGCCGGCAAGACCAAACTAAGGTCCCTTTCGCAGGAGACCTGTGTTCCATATGGACTATAGAGAAAATGAATTAACAGGTAAGAACACTACCAAGCGTGCAGGTCCTTAGACAGGCAAAGCTGTCTGAAGGACCTTCCGGCCAAAGGTGACTTCAGCCAAAGCCAGAACTTCAACAATCGTGTTTAGCAAAGGTGTGTAAGGAGGACCAAGTTGCAACCCTCCACAACTGCTCAGCTGGGGTCCGATTCTTGTGGGGCCAGGAGGCCCACCACAGACCTATTGGAATGTTCCGTGACCTTGGAGAATAGGGCCCCCCCCCATACACCTGGCGTATAGTATCCTTGATCCAAGCAGCAGCTTGTCCTGCCCTAGGACACTCAGGGATGACAAAGATTTAGCCTTGCTAAAAGGCTCAATACGGTGCACATAAATTTTAAGGCAACACACCAAGTCCAACAAATGGAGATCTTTCTGCTGGTCAGACTTCAGGTCAGGGCAAAACTAAGGCACCACAATTTCTTGATTGATGTGGAACTCAGACCACCTTAAGAATAAATTCTTGAGAGGTCCTAAGCACAGCTTTATCCTTGTGAATAACCAGGAAGTGTGTCCAGGAGAAAAGCCATTGTAAGTCCGTTGATGCAGAGGAATGGAAGCCAGGGGCTCAAAAGGAGGCCTCTGCAACACTCCAAAAACCAAGTTAAGGGATGACCCAGATTACTTAAGTCTTGGATTTACACCCACGGCCCTTAGAATCCAACATCTTTACAGTAAGTGTGTGTGACTTCTGTATGACAAACCGGTGCAGAGTGATGTCACAGAAAAGTTCACACATAGAAGTCAATGGAGCAAAGAAGGTGGCTGCATAGGTACCCATTCTTAAAGGGGCCGCAGCATAATTTTGGCCAGCACCAAGTGAGGTACCTGAAGACCCAAACACCCCATGGAACAAGTGAGAGCAACCTAAATTGAGACTCCAGAGAAGAGGTGGAAAAATAGACCACAATAACCCCCAAGCTAGTGAAAACCAGCAGAGAAAAGGGTTAACCCTGAAAAGATGCTGCCGTCTTTACCACAAACAGCACAGGGTAGTATAACAAAGACCCGACATGAGCGCAGGATCCCAAGGGCTCAGAAAAAGCCTCTGTATGGTGAAATATAAGGTAAGGATCAATGTGGACCAAGACACAAAGGGTTACTCACTAGTCTTCTGTCTTGACGTTACTATTGTGAAATGAATCAGATCTCCAGAAGACTCTGCTGGGAGGGAAAACTTGACCTGCAAAATTCCCTCCACAGGGCTGCAAAGGTGCACACAGCACCTGTACACTGGTACAACCATTCCAGGGGAAGCCACCTAATGAGGTAATTTTGACCGTCCCATATCAGATAGACAAAACAAAAGACACCACGTCTCTGCTCCATCCATACTCTTCAAAGACACATTCATACTGGATAGTAGGTGGGGTAAAGGTTGAGCTGGAGGAATGGCTGGGAGTCTCCACCTACAAGGCTGTCTTTTGCTACAAGTACTGCATTTAGGAGGGACTCAACTCACATGGTACCCATGTTCCATATTGGACACATGTGAAAGAGGGGATCTGAGTACTTCCAGATAAATCCTTAAGGAACGCAGGAGCCATGGGGTAAATTAGCTTCCTCGAGGAGGAAGGGCACTAGAAAAACAGAGCTCACTGGAGAAGACTCTCTCCCCATTTCACCCCTGCTCACCTATAGCACGCTTCAGTTTCAACATATCTTTTGTCACCTTTGCTTTAAGTCACACCAGACAAGTCAAAGGGCACCCCTGTCCAAACTCAAACAGCCACAGCCCCATTTACCCATGCAGCAGCAAAGGTATGGAGAAGGGCAGAGCCCGCTATCGTAAAAATAGCCTTGAGAAGTCTCAAGCCACTTGTCGGTCCAGTGCATGAGAACAGAGGCATCAGCTACTGGCAAGGCAGTTGATTTTGAAAGCCTGGAAACTGGAGCATCCACTTTGGGGGGGGGGGGGGGATGAACCCACTGAGTAAGGGCCATTTTAGAAAACGGGTAAAGTTTAGCAAAATTCCTAGAGACCAAAGGTTTCTTGTCTGGAAATTTCCACTCCTCTGACACCAAGCAGTCAAGGGTGGGATTAGGTAGAAAGCAAGCATGGGGCCTAACAGGCTCCAGGAAAACATCAGAGGGGTCAGAAGACACCTCCTGCACCAAAGGAATGTTCAAACAAAAAGACCGTAGGGTCTTAAATATGGCTCCAGGGAGCTCTGAGCAAGTGTTCTTTCCACCTTTGGAACATACTTCCACCCAGTAGGGGTGTACCAGAGATACTGTGGGGAGTACCAGAGACAGCCCACCCTGCTACAATGCTGCCACATTGGGCAGTGATGGAGATGTGAGGGTTAAGGAATCTTTAGTGAATGCAGCCACCTTTGATACACAGTAATAACAGAAACTAAAGAGTGCATTATAGACACTTCTAGAAAGTCTTCTAAAGGGAGAGGTCCAGAAATACACCTGTGAATTGGGCAACGCATATCCAAGGAAGATCGTTAATGTGAGCCCAGCTAATTTGTTATTATACATCACCATATAACTAGGGGGAAGAAATGCTAAGAGTAGTGTCCAAACACCCTTTTAACAGGTCAGGTCACTTGAAACAGACGTGGGGTAAAGCTGAATGGAAGTCGCTGCCTCAGACTTTGCCCTCTGGATGAGGCTTTTCCCATTAAGAGTACAAAAAGCAGTCACCTTTCTTGTAACTGTTGCCCGAGATGCCTTTCCACAGGAAACAACCAAAGCAAAGCATTCTAGACCCATTTACCTGTCTATTGAAGTCCTCTTCATTTTCCATCCACATATACTCTGCAAAAGGGTTATTTTCATTCTCGTCATGCCCGTTTACCACCTGATCGTCCTTGGACTTGTTATTGGTGGTGTTGTTTCCGATATTTGAACCGTTCATCATGGCAAAATCTGGGTAGGGGGGGGGAAAAAAAAAAAAAAAAAAAAAAAGGGAAACCTTTATTAGTGTACTGTATAAAGCAATATTCACAAGGGCCTGAACTTGGCCCTCAAGTCCACCAAAAGTCTGCATGTTACGGTTAATGCAGTGGATAAATTTTACATTAACCCCTTGGATGTGAGAAGTCTCCAAAACATTTGTTGTTAGAGACCCATTTTGTACCTAATGGGTTAAGTTGAAAGTGTTAAAGGCAGGTATGCTCTGAAGCAGAGGAAAGCAGGCATGTGCTGCTTTTCTAGGGTGAATGTGTGTGCGTGGTCAAGAGAATTTAAATCTTCCTACTGTACCGCAGCAGTGACTGGGGGCTGCATTTGGCCCCAAGACTGTTTCCCCACTACTAGTGCATACAGTACATTGGAATAGGGATATCTGGATTGCAGAATTACAAAAAACTATGTGCAGACACAGCCTCCTGAGGAAATGTATTTTATACTAGTCTTTTTTAAAGGGATAGTAATACTTCGTTTTAACTTTATTTTGTAGGCATTAAAAAAAAAAATGAAGAATGCTATAAGTCTTATCTCTCAAACCTTTATGGTTTGAGAGATATTCACAAGCAAAGTTTCCCCTCCTGCCCCTTTTACCTAGTGTAAGCCATCTCTTCTCAGATGTGAATCTGGTTGTAAGACCAGACAGATAACAGCAGGGGACAATCGTCTTCCTATGAGAACAATGAAAGCCCTGCCCCCCCTTGACAAGTTTTTCAGCTTTTTCCCTTATCTTAATTGAAGATTGTCCCTCTCTGCAGTCTACTTGAGCACCTCCCTTCTGATTTGGCTGAACGGGGGGGGGGGGGGGGATACTTTGCTTGTGAATATCTCTTAAACCATAAAGGTTTGAGAGATAAGACATATCATTCTTCATGTTTTTTTAATGCCTACAAAGTAAAATAAAGATAAAACGAAGTATTACTATCCCTTTAAAGCCTGTGTACACGGGCCAACACTGGCGGTGCTGTAGTCATGTGCAGTACTGACTGCCCGAACACGCCATGGCCAATATGGAGTGGGGCACTCCAAAAGTCAGACTGTGGTCCTATCTGTGCACCTTCCTGGGACCAGGCGGACCATGGTCTGAATTCGGAACACCCCACTCCCTATCACCCGTGGCGCGGGCAGTGTCTACTATGCATGACTGCAGCATGCACAGCTGTCTCTACTGTGCAGGACGGCTTCGGACAGAAATCCTAGCAAGTTATAATATAGGATATTTACTGCCCTTGCTGTAGTGTAAATTTGCAGGGTTTTTTCTGAGTAAAACCAGATACTACTACCAGAGAGGTTGGAATCTACAATTGTTGCAACTCCATTCTTACTTATAAAGAGTTGCAATAACTTTAGATTCCTGCCTCAGCAGGAGGAGGATCTGGTTTTACTCAGGAAAAACACCACAATAGGTATTTACTCCATATAAAATATATTCTGGTCACTTACACAGGTGGTTCAAGGTCAAGGAAACTTTAGAAAATGTTGTTTACTCCATATTAAAGCTACACTATCTTTATCTAAACCCAGATACCAGGCATTTGATTAAAGGTCCAAACAAACAACTACGCTTTAACACCTTGAGTACCAGAGACGCATGTCACTCATTAAATCATTCTGGTCCCAGTGCATTGCTCTGAAATTCTTTGGTTACCCATCTGGCACTCGAGGGGCTTAAATATGTTATTTTAATATTTTGTATTTAATATTTAAATCCTACAATCTGCTCACCTATTTCTATCTGTGGTGGTGTAGCCAGTTCATGATCATTTGACCACCGCTCAGTATGTAAAGTTGTATGTTAGTCTGCTCAAATACAACGTGCAACCAAAGATACAATAAAAATGTATTACACACACACTAGTGTAAAACCTGGTGTACACGGGCCAAGGTCCGGGTAATCTTAACCCTTTGAGTGCCCGAGGGGTACACAATGCATTGCAATGTGTTGCCTACCCCTCTGCCACTCAAAGGGTTAAGAAGGCACTACCTCACGGCTCCACGTGATGCGGTCTTGCATCGCTTCACTCACGAGATCTAATCATGCGCAGTAGACACTGCCAGAATGCGGGCAGTCTCTACTGTGCATGACTGCACCGTGAAACATCCTAGCAATATAAATATCTCCTATATTATAATTCTCTAAGGATGTCTGTCAGAAGTAATCATGCACAGTAGAGACGGCTGCGCGCGCTGCAGTTATGCGCAGTACTGACTGCCCTGGTAGTCGTTCATACGGAGCGGGGAGCGCCGAATTCAGACCTGAGTCCTTCTGGTGCGCAGAGAGGGCTATGGTCTGAATTCATCAGCCGTGGCACGTTCAGGCAGTCAGTACTGCTCATGACTGCAGCGCCGCCAGTGTGGGCGCGTATATACAGGCTTTAAAATTAGTGTGAGTGTGTGTGTGTGTGTGTGTGTGTGTGTGTGTGTGTGTGTGTGTGTGTGTGTGTGTGTGTGTGTGTGTGTGTGTTTATAAAGAACAGTGACACAATCACAAGTACACTTTCAGCTGCAATGACCTTTGCAAGATTGACAAAGGTCATTTATGACAAATGTTGCCTGGAAATGTTCACCCTGTAATAAAGCCCTCTCTTTGTATAATATTGCAAAGAAATGAATTGCAAACCCTCTGGTCCAGAAAGGTGTGTCAGATTCACATTTAAATAGAGAGGGTATGTTCCTGAACCAAAGAAATGTTCTCTTCAAAGCAATCAAGGGGTTAAAAAACTTCACTTAAAAAACAATGGAAATTTGTGGACTATAATGCACTGTTTGCCCAGAACTGCTGCACTTTTGTCTTTAACCCTTTATGGACATCCAGGACAGTCAAGACTTTCCATCCACTAAAGTGGAACTTTTACTACAATAGCACAGCATCGTAAATGATCATTAGTGATACGCACACACTTATTTTTATTGCATCTCTGCGTCTGCACTGTCCGATCCCAGCCGGAGCCTGCCTGCATAGAAGGTTCTATTTTTCGTTAAAGGAGCAATTATACTTGAAAATAAATATAAGTGTGTGCATATCGCGAATGTAATAGTCATTTCTGGTACTACGTTACTGTAGTGAAAGTTGGCGCTTTAATGGACGGAAAGTCGTGACCTGACATGCTCAGTCAGTCCCTGATGTGCTAAGCATCTGCCTGTGTTTTTCTCTCTCAAACCCACTGGCAGGAAAACCAAACTTTTTTTTTTTATATCAGGTTTACTGGTCCTTTAAAAGCCATAAAGACTACCAGCTTACTGTATTTCAGAAATGAGATGCCTGCAGGTTGTGAGTATTGGCACTACGCCAAGCAGCAATAAATGTAGGTTTTTATCTTCATATTATAAACATAAAACACGGTAAAACTCACACCGTGCTGCAGACATGGAATATACCTTAAAATAAAATACACACTGCTAAATTCTTACAGACTACTTACAGAATTAACCTGCATTATCATTATATATACACACACACACACACACACACACACACACACACACACACACACACACACTACAATACCCTGTACTACATGAAGTATATTTTTTATAAAAAAAAAAAAAATAAATAAAATAAATTCCTGAAGTCTAAATTCCAGTCTTTATATTTGCTCTGAGGGAGGAGACATCCCTGTCTTTTCCAGAATGCACATTCACTGTCAGGATTGTGTGTAAATGGCTGATAAAGAGGCCCATTCAAGAGCAGTGTGTTACTAAATCACACTGAACAGGCTAGCTCTTCACAAAAAACATTTAATAAGTTACCAGAACAGGACAACCCTTTGAGGGCCAGAGGGGGATCCAAAGCAATGAGTTGCATACTCGTGTCACAAAGGGTTAAACAATAATAACAAAATGAGGAGTCCTATCTGTGGAAAGGTTCCATAAGAAGCACTTAAGAACATTCACAGTGAGGCTCCTGTAAGACGCAGCTGAACAGAGAAGGAATAACTGTTCCCCAGTTAGTGTAAAATTTGGAGACAAATTTAGGGAGAAACCCTAAAGTTTAGCTTTTGGGATTAAGCCAGTGATGTCAGTTCAGGACAGGCTGCGGTGCAGCAGTGTACCACAGCATGCCAATCTTCCCCTCACCAGCTGTTCCCACTTATCACCTCCTCTGATGGAAGAATCCAGCAAGGGATTCAGAGTACTTTGTTGCCAATGAGTGCACGTCACCTCACATGCTGGAGCGAGCTGGTGTCTATAAAAGGTCTGACTGGGGGGGGGGGGGGGGGGGGGGGGGTTCTATAAAAACACAAATTAATAACAATAATCCACACACTCCAGCCCAGCAGCAGCCACAAGTCCCCAACATACACTGTTAAGCCCGCCCACAATTATGCAAATAAATTTGCTCCAATTAATGCTCATATATTATGGTTCATGTAGCGCTGTATATTAAATGATGTCTGACATGTAGTTAAAGAGTAAAAGTATCCCCTTCCGCCCCTTTTTTCTACATAATGCACCCCCCCAGCCAGTACAGACAGCTTGCTCACAGCAAGGTCAGTCACCGAGCTGTCTTATCAAGCAACAGGATTCCACATCTGCGGGGAGGTGCATCCAAAAAAGGTAAAAAAAAAAAAAAAAAAAAAAAGGGGAATGAGGGGGATACTTTAATATTGATTTTCTTTTGAGCTACAAGTCAGACAGTTTATATACAGCACTACATGAACCATAAATTATGAGCAGTAATCGAGGCTACAGCTATTCGTATCCGTTACTATCCCTTTAAGGCCGTCTAAACTTATTTGGTATTTTTTTATACTCAGGACTTTTTCTATTTGAAACTTTCACAACAAACAAAAGTTTGATATATAGTGCGATTTTTAGCAAGCGCTATTTTTTACCCACTTTATTTTTATGATAGCTGATGACATTATGCTAAGTTTCCTTCACATGAGGCATCATACACTATGCCTGAAACATACCTAAATAGATGGAGAGCAAAGTTCTGAGATGTGCCTAGCCTCCAGGTTCTAAGAAGTTGCCTCTAGCAATCAAAGTGTTAACCGTGTAGGACTGTGTGCATTGTTGGAAGGGGTAAGCAGAAGCAGACAAAAAGCCACGTGTGGACACATTAAGTCAGCAATATACATGAACAATTAAGCAGCAGTGTGTTTGTCCACTCAGGTGGACAAAACATGCGGCACAGGATGGGGTGAGCAAAGAGGCCATCCAGCTGTTGCCCTGGGATGATAGGACTTGTAAGTCAGCAACTTCTGGATGGCCTCACTTCACACAACCCTGACCTAGGACATCACATGTTTCCAGACTCAACCCCCCCCCCACCACCACCACCCTTGGAACTGGTGATTTTTACTCTAGAAACAAGAGCACACAGATTAGAATTAACGTCAACATGCCTTGGCCTGCCTGTAACCAGGTCACTACATTAAAAGGGACCCCCGTCACCTAGTTTTGTTGTTTGTTTTTTAAACGGGGGAAAAAAAAATATCTAATACAATTTAGGGGTTTTTGAAAGCTTCCAAAACTAACAGCTGTTATTTATGTGACAGAGTCCCTGCAGTTTGAAACTAGAAAGTTCAGTAACAGGAATAAGTTTGAGTACCACAAACCTACACTGTAGAGCAGTGGTTCTTATTTGTTTTGCACCCTCAAGGCACCCCACCTCTAACACCATCTTGAACTTTCAATGCAGTCTTAGCACATTTAATGTAATTTATCAAGGGCATAATGAAGGGTACAACACAAATATACAGTTATTGGGCCTCAAACTAATAAAACTGTGCAGAACAATTCTCATAATCATTTAAAACTCAATATTCAATTTTTAATCGAAGACTTCATGTAAAAATATGGGGCACCCCAAGTTAATGTATGTGAGACACCAAAGTGCCATGGCACCCTGGTCCATAACTACTTCTGTAGAGGAAATGAGAATGTCACAGGATTTAAAACATCTAATAATAATCCCAGATTAAACACGCTTTCTTGGCAAAGTATTATAGACAAAAAAAAAAAAAAAAAAAAATTTTTTTGGACTCTAACAATATCTTTATATATGCTAGCTTTACCTGGGTGATATTTAAAGTTATATTAACCCATTTTTGTATTTGTGTCTAAAGCCTCCAGTGTGACAAGTGAATAGATAATGGAGATTTGTGGCCTAGCTACACAACTGGGTATCAGCAATGTTCCATGTGCCTATAACCGGTTAACAAGCGATGATGTACCAGAACTATCACAGCGGTCCCTGCATTAAGGATACATCTCTGACAAGTCATTACTTTTTTGTATCACCATGCACCTACATGGGGTGCTGTGATCACTAGGAGACCCTAAAACTGACAACACCGAGATCAGAGCGGTTATCTTCAGCCTCTCCAGAGGAGTCGGTACGTGTGATCCCTCTCCAAACAGCTGTTGAAGACTAACATCACCCTCAACCGGCTGGGCAAGCTTTCAGCTATATATCAGTTATTGTCCAAGTTCCATCACACTCTGCTGGAAGAGATTTAGCCAAAATTGAAGGCAGTTTTACTCCAACAGCCCAAGTGCCAAGTTTCTCTACCCCCCCATAGGTTACAAAAATAAAATAGCAATATGCTCAGTCCACTGTATCAGTCATCAGCCTATTAATTATTGGTTGAAAGATTGTGTAATAGGTCACTGATCCTTTAATGGCTAGAAAGCTATGCAATGCCATGCAACCGCCTTCTGAATTATGCAGGGAAATAATGTCAGAACAGGATGTTTGTTCTCTGCAGAGACATTTACATAAAATGGCAGATCACCAACCAAATGGAATATGAAGTTTAATGTGGAAACTGTAAAACTATGCATTTGGGAAGAAACAAAAATCCCAGTGCCAATTATGAACTTAATGGAAATGTCAAACTTGGAAACAGCCCTGTCATGCATAAAAGGAGTATTACAGCAACAGTGGAAAACATTTTGCCACTGTACAAATTATTGTTAAGACACCTCACCTCTAATATGTAGCTTGGTTTGGGACACCAGTTATGAAAAAGTATGTTCTTGAACTGAAGAGCAACAAATGAATAAGGGAAAGGGAGGATCTGATGTATGAGCAACTTTGTTTAAATAAAATATGACCAAGAGAAGATACACTATATAAATATATGCAACATCAATACAACCATCTCTCTGGGGCATTTTTCATTCCAAGGCCTGGACAAATAACTAGGGGCCACCACTGAGATCAGAGGAAGGATGTTTCATCTTCAACATGTGGGGGTCTCCCCCCAACCTTTTTTACATTTCTTACCTTACTGTACAACACCACCACCACCTCACAGCACTAGTACTGGAGTTCTTTGACAAGTATGTGGTAATGGCAGATACAATGGATACTTTTAAGAGAAAGTTAGATGCATTTGTAGCAGAAGAGAACATTTAGGGCTACAATGTGTATTTACCAGAACTTCCATTTTACTTACTGAGTAATAAAAATTTAGGACGGCTCATATGATTCTTGTTTTCTTGGTTATACTGTGGCAAAGGTTGATGTACTTGTATCTTTTTTTAACCCAATGTACTATGTAAGAGAATACAATACTTAAAATGAACCAGGGTTAAAAATGCACAAACAAGTTCTGGTTGGCATCTCTTAGGCTGGCCTAGCAAAGGTAACACAGATCTTCAAAAAACCTGCTGTTGGGAGACCAACTCCATTCAGCAGTTAACTGCAGATGGGAACTGTATTCTCGAAAAGCTGAGAGATACATATGGTGGCTCAATGGTTAGCACTGTTGCCTTGCAGCGCTGGGGTCCTGTGTTCAAATCCCACCAAGGACAACATCTGCAATGAGTTTGTATGTTCTCACTGTGTTTGCGTGGCTTTCCTCCCACACTCCAAAAAACATACTGATAGGTGAATTTAGATTGTGAGCCCCAATGGGGACAGGGACCAATATGAGTGTAAAGCGCTGCATAATCTATGTGTTGACTAGCCTAAGCGATGCCAACCAAAACTTGTTTGTGCATTTTTAACCTTGGTTCATTTGAGTAATCGTATTCTCTCAGACAGTAAATTGGGTCAAAAAAATAGATACAAGTCCAACAAGTTCAAACTTAGCCACAGAAAAATGTAAAATATATATCTATATATACACACACACACACACACACACACACACACACACTAGCAATGTGGGACGGCCTTGCCCGTCATGTTATGACCCTTGGGCGTATTTTTTTTTTTTTTTTTAAATAACTACACAAAATAGTTGCTCTCCTACACACAAACACAGAAAAGTTGAGAAAACATTTTCTCAGCTTTTATGTTTGTGTGTAGGAAGGCAACTATTTTGTTGTGTGTGTGTGTGTGTATTAAAAAATAAATAAGACACACACACACACACACACACCCACCCCCATGTCTGGCGATCCAGGTAAGAGCAGGATCAGCACTCTGAAAAGTCAACATTGGAAGCAGGTTTATAAACTGTACCTTTTCAGTCCATCCAGTGACCTTCGTGTCTGGACAAAAAGTTTTTGGCTAATAAACCTGCTTATTCCAAAACATTTTTTTCCCCATCCCTGCTATGGAGAAAGCACACAAAGTTATGATACCACCCAACATTTCATGGGAGGGGGATGAGAGATTAGCTAGAGTCACTGCCCACACATAGATGTACAATCGTGGTCTAGGATTTAAAGTGCCAGCTAAAAGGCGCAGTTGGAGGATATGCAGTATACACTATACATCTTTCTGAAAGTGCTCTTTATAATGATTGTTTAGACTGTTTCACCACTGAAACATATGCTATATGGGGGGGGGGGGGGGGGGGACTTTGGAAGCAGAATTTTTTTTCCCTTTTAAACGAATCAGCGAAGGGGTGCCTGTAGACATACACATATAAAATACTCAAAACACTTTGAAGCCATCAGTGAAACTTTAGAGACCCTGGCTTCCAGGATTATACTACCACTAACAGGTTAAAGCCTGAGCACAGATGAGTGAATCAGTATTGAAGCACTCAGGATCCTGAGGTCCAGGCCTGTGACTGGGCCATGAGGGCAGGTGTGAAAGTGCTAGGACAGTAGTGAGCAAAAAGGTGAGTCCAAGACCACATGTTGCCCTCAGGCTTCAACTGCAACTCTCAATATAATAAGTTGCACAATATTATATAATCACACACATTAATATATATATATATATATATATATATATATATATATATATATATATATATACACACACGTGTGCGATTAATCCTCACTAAAGATATTACACAATAAGTAGAGATACACATGTTGAGGCATCCAGACGTTTTACACCCAAGCCAGAATGGAAAGCAACAAACTGGTAGTCTCTACAGCGGTGTGTAATTGTAAAAACAGCACTCACAGGACTTTTTTAGTGAAGGTCAATAATTCAAAAGTTTATTCCATCGACGTTTCGGCCCTACTGCGGGCCTTTCTCAAGCATCTTGAGAAAGGCCCGCAGTAGGGCCAAAACGTCGATTGAATAAACTTTTGAATTATTGACCTTCACTAAAAAAGTCCTGTGAGTGCTGTTTTCATCTTTGCATATTTGGATACTTTTGAATTTAAACAATCGGCACCCAGGTAATAGAACTTTAAAAGGAGAGTGCACATCAAGGGTTTATGTATGTGTATATATATATATATATATATATATATATATATATATATATATATATATGAACTTTCAAAATTAGTTGACCCTGAGATTTTGTAAATATTAACCCTTAAGTTTCCCACAATATATTTTATCTGCAATATATCCCTCATCGCTGTAATCGAGAGTCGCTCCAATCAGCATTCAAGGAGCCATTAATACACAACTTACAGATATCACTGCATGAACACACACAAATCAAGCAGGACTTCTCCCTCTGCCTTTCTGGTACAAGTGGCACCAGTTTAGAGACTAAAGAAGCATTTAACTGGAGCAGAATATATAACAGGGAGCACTGAACACTCTCACCCTGATATTTTGGCTCTTCATCCTGAGATTTGGACCAAAACCCTTAGAGTTCCCAGGTGTGTGTGTGTGTGTGTGTGTGTGTGTGTGTGTGTGTGTGTGTGTGTATGTATGTATGTATGTATGTATGTATATATACACACACACACACACATACATACATATACATACACACACCCCTTCAGACGACTGACCCTCCAACTTTGTCTGTGCTATGTTTGGTGGCACAAGCCTTAAGATTATATATATATATATATATATATATATATATATATAGATAATTACACACACGCTGCCAGCCGTTTGATCCCAGTCACCTATAAAGTCCATGAGGAGGTGGTGTGTACCAGTAAACACAACGGCTGTATGTGCAGTGTTTACACAACTTAGGAGACAGTCTCACACACACACAAGGCCGGACCAGGCCTCCTCCAGTCAGGGTTACACAATAACAGGAGGTGGATTAGGAGGAGGGCCCAGTGCTGCCCCTACCCTCCTCCTCACGGGTCTCACCTCAAGCCCAGGCCTTGGGCCCGAGAGCGAAGCTCGCTTTGCGGAGGGGTTCCCCGTCCAACGCTGCCCACACGGTCCGGCAGTGCTAGGCCTCAGGCCTCCGCTCGGTGCTGCTTCGCCTCCTCCGCTTCTCGGTCCCACTCGGACTCCCGCTGCCCCGTGCGCGTACACACACTCTCAAACACACGTCCCTTCTCCTGAACGCGCAACCCTGCTCTCCCTCCCTCTGCACCCCCGCCCCTACGTTCTCATTGGCCGGAGTCAGCGCCTCAGGAATATGGAATTGGCTTGTCAGTGCCGTCAATCAAAAAACGCTCAATTTTGATTGGGTGTTGGGCGGGGACTGAAGTGGACGTGTCCTGTCGGTGGCGCGCAGTGTGAGGAACCCAGTGACACGTGCCGTAGCCCCGCCCTTAGTGGCTCTCACAGCCCTGCAGGTCCTGCCTTTATCCCTCTGTGACAATATGGAACTTTGTATCATATTAAATGTGTCATTGAGGGAGGAAGAGGCGCGTAGGACAGGCATGAGATTGAGAGCTGTGCAGGGACTGTGCTGATTGATGTGTGTGTGTGGTGGGTAATGGTTCCCAACCAAGGTGTCATTGACACCAGTTTAGGGTGCCCCCCATTTTCTATGAAGCCTGACTAAATGTTAAAGGGACAGTAATGTTTAATTATTCAAGTAAAATCGAGTATTCTCTATTCTTTTTTATAACATGTGTAGCAAGAAAACGTTATTAAACTCTGCCGTTTTTCATTTACAGTCTAATAAAGTTTCCCCCTCCCGCCCCTTCCACTTCCGCAGCCTCCCCTCAGATTTGGAATCTGGTCCGTGGGTCGGACGTGCTGCATCGAGGGACAATCTTTCCGTTTTCAGTATAAGGGAAAGCCTGCCCCATTGACGAAGGAGGGCAGGTTTTTCCTTATGCTGGAAGAAGATTGTCCCTCGTCGCATTCTGTCCGGGCTGGCTTGCTGAGGCTGCTGAGGTAAGTGGAAGGGGCAGGAGGGGGAAACTTTATTAGACTGTAAATTATAAACGGCAGTGTTTAATAACGTTTTCTTGCTACACATCGTTATAAAAAAGAATAGAGAAGACTCGATTTTACTTGAATAATTAAACATTACTATACCTTTAAAGTTGTGTTTCTAATGTATAGTTATGGAAATTATTTTGCATGTTAATATCCTTGTTGCAATTATGACTGTAAGATCTAAGAAAATATATTATAGCTTTCCCATTCACCAAGTCCATGGGAAATTGCCTGTAAACATATCCGGGAAATCTCCGATTTTTGACTCGAGGTTAAAGGGGAACTCTCACTTCTATAACAATGCTCCTCCTCCGCATACCTCCCAAGTGTCCCTCTTTAGGAGGGACAGTCCCTCTTTTAGACCCAAATCCCCCCGTCCCTCATTCCCACCCTGATGTCCCTCTTTTTAGGAACCCAGAATTTGTGTTGTATCTATAAGTGTATTATGTTGCTCTGCAGCAATAACACTCACATTAATGTTTGTTTAACATCAGTATATGTGTTTATAAATTAGTCTGTGTAAATAAAACACTTTGGTTTTCTTATAATTCATATATTAGGTTACACAAAGAGTTGTCAATAGGTCATGAATTAGCCGAAAAATTTTCAGTAATGCCCCAACCACCAGCCACACCCCCATGTACACCACCTAATACAGAAGTGTCCCTCTTTGGCCATTTGAAATGTTGGGAGGTATGCTCCTTGAAATGTTCCTTTAGAGTTAACCTGTAAACTGTTTTTTTTTTTTAATGTAATGGATATGCTGAGATTTAAAAATGAGCCGGTGACATCACTTCAGGACAGACTGTGGGCCAGTTGTGTCCTGCAGCTTGTCAATCTTCATCTCTCCCCTCCCCAAGTAGCGCATCATTCTCACCCCCTACTCTGACGGAGGCTTCCTCCGTGTAAACTGGAGTTCTCTCATTGGCAAGAGAGAGCTCCAGCTCACTTGGAGTAATCCTCTGTCATAGGAGAAGGTTAAAGGGATAGTAATACTTCGTTTTAACTTTATTTTATTTTGTAGGCATTAAAAAAACATGAAGAATGATATAAGTCTTATCTCTCAAACCTTTATGGTTTATGAGATATTCACAAGCAAAGTTCCCCTCCCGCCCCTTTTACCTAGTGTAAGTCATCTCTTCTCAGATGTGAGTCTGGTTGTATGACAGTACAGATAACAGAAGGGGACAATTTTCTTTGTATGAAAACAATGAAAGCCCTTCCCCCCTTGACAAGTTTTTCAGCTTTTTCCCTTATCCTAATTGAAGATTGTCCCTCTCTGCAGTCTACCTGGGCATCTCCCTTCTGATCTGGTTGAACGGGGGGGGATACTTTGTTTGTGAATATCTCTTAAACCATAAAGGTTTCAGAGATAAGACTTATATCATTCTTCATGTTTTTTTAATGCCTACAAAACAAAATAAAGTTAAAATGAAGTATTACTATCCCTTTAACTCTAAAGGAACATTACGACGAGGAGAATTTTTATAGAGGTGAGAGTTCCTCTTTAAGGGCCTAATTCTCTGGGTGACAGAGTCCAATGCACCTATTCCACTTTATATTCTGCTCCAGTGAAAGGGACACTAATGTTCCATAAAAAAAGTCTTCTAGTTTTGTAGAGGTTAAAACAATAAACTACGTGCCACAAATCCTATCTCTCAAACAGCTATGGGTTGAGAGATATTCACATTGAAAGTTCCCCCCTCCCCTTCACCTGATGTCTGCACTGTACTCACAGCAAGAGATCCTGGTCCGGGGACCAGCCGGCGGCTCTGCAGCAGAGCCGAAATCGCATTATTTAAAAATAATTACTTCATTGAAAAGGTCTACAAAGTGTGCCTGGTTTGCAAGCACACTTTGTAGAACGTTCCAATGAAGTAGTTCTTTTTAAATAACGCAATTTCGGCTCTGCTGCAGAGTCACCTCGAGTCAGCTGACTTGAAACTCCTGCTGTCAGCTTTACAGCTGACATCAGGTGCAGGGAAAATTTACATGCAAATATCTCTTAAACCATAGCGGTTTGAGAGATAGGATTTGTGGCACGTAGTTTATTATTTTAACCTCTACGAAACTAGAAGACTTTTTCATGGGACATTACTGTCCCTTTAAAGGGGAACTTTCACCTCCTCATGTTCATGGTTGTATCCCTTCCTTTGTGTCCCCTGTGTACATTGCTGTGTTTCTTTTTGCCTAAAAATATGTTTAAATGAAGCAAAAAGATACTTGAATTTTGTACCTGATGACGTTAGCAGCCGCACAGCCGCGCACCGTATGGTGCAGAAGACACTCCCACAGGGCTTGGCAGTGAATCGTCCATCCAGCACAGTCTCAGCTCCTTTCACTTGCCCCAGCATCCTCCGATGACGGAGGCGTTCTGTTAGTAAGCTGGAGAGAGATCTCATTGGCAGAGATCGATATCTAGCCAATGAGATCTCGCTCCAGCTTACTAACAGAATGCCTCAGTCATAGGAGGATGCTGGGGCAAGTGAAAGGAGCTGAGGCCGTGGGAGTGTCTTCTGCACCATACGGTGCGCGGCTGTGCGGCTGCTAACGTCATCAGGTACAAAATTCAAGTATCTTTTTTGCTTCATTTAAACATTTTTAGGCAAAAAGAAACACAGCAATGTACACAGGGGACACAAAGGAAGGGATACAACCATGAACATGAGGAGGTGAAAGTTCCCCTTTAATGGCTTTTTTAGTCATTAACTTGTTGTCACTTGTACCAGAAAGGCAGAGGGAGAAGTCCTGATTGTCTTGTGTGTGTTTATACACCGATATCTTTAAGTTGTTGTATATTAATTGTTCCTTGAGGACTGATTGCAGCTCTTCTCAATTACAGCAATCATGGCTGTAACACACATTATCTATATATTATGGGAAGTTTAAATGTTAATATTTACAACATGTCAGGGTCAGCTCATTTTGAACATTCCCACATATTTGTATGCTCCTTGTTGTTATTCTAGCTGAGAAACTTAAAGGAGCAGTAAACTTTTTTTTATGAAAAAATATATATTGTAGGGATTTTCCTATTGAGTAAAATAAGGAAACTCCCACTGCCGAGAGATTTATATTTCCAGAGTTATTACAGTTTAAACCCATGTTTTTTTACATTTGCAATGCCCTCTAGTGGTCAAATTCTAATTAGATTTCCTGTTAGAAAAGTCAGAGACATACAGTTCTCCATAGAATGTGATAGAAACTGCCTGTCACTTCCTGTCAGTTAGAACTATCAGGAAGTAGACACAGTAAATTCACTTCCTGTCAGGTAGAACTATCAGGAAGTAAACACAGTAAATTCACTTCCTGTCAGTTAGATCTATCAGGAAGTAGACACAGTAAATTCACTTCCTGTCAGTTAGAAATATCAGAAAGTAAACGCAGTAAATTCACTTCCTGTCAGTTAGAACTATCGGGAAGTAAACGCAGTAAATTCACTTCCTGTCAGTTAGAACTATCGGGAAGTAAACGCAGTAAATTCACTTCCTGTCAGTTAGAACTATCAGGAAGTAAACACAGTAAATTCACTTCCTGATTATTTAAACTGCTATAAATTTTGAATAAAACATCTGACAGCGATGGGAGTGACCTTGTTTTATTCAGCAGGAAATGCTCTATAAAATATATGTTTTCATAAAAAAAACTTTACTGCTCCTTTAATGGCTTAGCAATGCCCACAATAAAGTGTATTGTATATGGTAGATTTTACAAAAATAAAGTATTTGCAGAAATCCTATTTCTCAAACCTTTATGGTTTGACAGATATCCTCCACTGAATTTCCCCTTCTCCTCATGTGAGCTGTAAAGCTGACAGAAGGAGATCCGTGTCGGCTAACATGAGGAGGATCTTCAGCAGAGCCGCAATAACAATACTGTACAGAATGACTTCATTGGAACAGTCTACACAGTGTGCTTGCAAACCAGTCACACTTTGTAGACCTTTTCCAAAGAAGTAATTATTTTCCAATAACGAGATTTTTGGCTCTGCTGCAGAGCCGCTAGCTGGTCCCCAGACCGGTATCTCCCGCTGTCAGTAGAGGGAGGGAGGGGGAACTTTAGCAGAGGATATCTCTCAAACCGTATAGGTTTGAGAGATGGGACTTTATGCAAATACTTTATTTTTGTAAAATCTACCATATACAATACACTTTATTTTGTGCATTACTAAGCCGTTAATAATGACTATATATTATGGATTTCTCCTTCATTAAAGGGATAGTTATGCCCGCTGCTATATTGTAGATTTTAAAAAAATAAAGAATCTTGAGCATGTTCCACCTCTCAAACCTTTATGGTTTGAGAGAAATTCACAGCTAAAGTTCCCCTCTCCCTCCCCTTGCACTGGCATCAGCACTCTTCTGACAGTAGGAGATCCCGGTCGTGAGACCAGCCGGCGGCTCTTCAGCAGAGCCAAAACAGGGATATTTAAAAATAATTACTTCATTGGAATGGTCTACAAAGTGTGCCTGGTTTGCAAGCACACTTTGTAGACCGCTCCAATTAGGTAGTTCTTTTTAAATATTGCTATTTCGGCTCCGCTGAAGAGCCGCCTTGAGTCTGCTGACACAAATCTCCTTTTGTCAGCTTTATAGCTGACATCAGGATAAGGGGAGAGAAGGGGGAACTTTAGCGGCAAATATCTCTCAAACCATAGCGGTTTGAGAGATGGGGCTAGCTCAAGATACTTTATTTTTTAAAATCTACAATATAGAAGCAATTTATAAGTGGATATAACTATCCATTTAAGTCCTTGAGAAATCACCTGTAACAATCATGTTAGGGTGCCTCAAGAGACAAAATTGAGAGCCACCGGTCTAGGACAATGCTGTCAGTCTTTTTGTCTCTTTTGCTCAAGGCCCAGCCTCCCAGTCTCCATAAGTATAAACTGTAAACTCAACATTCACACAACTTGATGGAGTTGTGTCTTTTTTCAACCTAATTTTCTATGTTGCAATTTTGTCTAAGACTTTAAAGAAAACAAAGGGCACCCTATGAGGATGTCTGTCCGCGGCACCCCAAAGTGCCACAGCACCCTGGCTCAGAACCGCTTGTGTACGGGACATGTGTACAGGATGCCTGTAGACTATGAGGCTAATGTATTAAGAAGGAGAAGTGCAATTCCACTGTAAATCATGTGCACAGAAGATGGTAAATAAAAATGGTCTTGATTTAAAGACCCGAGAGGAGTGCAATAGATCGCTTCTCAATGCACAGAGCACCCTTAAAGGGTTAAAAGGGGGTTTGAAACCTTTCACTCTAAAATTCAAAGGATTAAAAGCCCCATTAAATCAATGGGAATTTTTACCTGTTTCCCAAGGTGCAGTTTTTTCTCTCAAGAATTTGTCCACTTCCTCAGTAAATGAGCCTTCCGTGTACAGGGTGTGTATGGACTGGGGGTCTATTATACAGAGGTGTGTATGGACTGGGGGTCTATTATACAGAGGTGTGTATGGACTGGGGGTCTATTATACAGAGGTGTGTATGGACTGGGGGTCTATTATACAGAGGTGTGTATGGACTGGGGGTCTATTATACAGAGGTGTGTATGGACTGGGGGTCTATTATACAGAGGATGTGTATGGACTGGGGTTTGCTTAACTTCGCTCCAATGGGGTGCATTTTTAGCCATAGGATGCAAGTGGAGACCATGGGGGTAAGGATAGTCCATTTTAAGATTAGGTTTTCAGGTGAGTTAAATGATGATTTGAAAGTGTGGTCTCTGAGGGACTTTAATGGAAGTAGGCTCTGGGTAGCGCAGCCACAGTCAAGTCACGTATTTGAGCTGTACACTGATGTCGCAGGTGCATCAGGTTTTGGAGCATATTTAGGGGGTATGTGGTGTGCAGATAGATGCCACTGCAGTAGGATTAACATCTAACTTAAAGGGATAGTAATAATGAAAATGTAAAAAATTTATGTTGTAGGGTTTATCTCCCTGAGTAAAACAAGGGTACTCCCACTGCTGAGAGATATTTTATAAAAAAATTATAACAGTTCAAACTTGAAATTTTTAAGTGCAATATCAAAGTGGCCTGAAAATTTACAGTGGCGCTGTTACACCATCCTATGGACTGCTCTGGTCTGTGGACCATAAATCTCCATAGGGTGGTGTAGCAACAGCACCACGGTAAATTTTCAGGCCACTGTGATATTGCACCTAAAAAAATCAAGCTTGAGCTGTTATAATTTTTTAATAAAATATCTTTCAGCAGTGGGAGTACCCTTGTTTTACTCAGGGGGATAAACCCTACAACACATATATTTTTTACATCTTAAGTATTACTATCCCTTTAACCTTTTTAGAGCTCTTAACAATCATAGTGGCCCTTGAACTTTCGCATGAGGAACTGGGTAATAGGTCAGTGGTGTTCTGGATGGATAATGTGAGAGTGGTTTACGCCATCAATCAGCTATCTTCCTCATCACTGCTGCATTTAGGGCTTCTGCGATACTTGCCTCTTTTATGCTTGCGTGTCAGTATTCACTTCAGGGCAAGGCACATGCCAGGGATAGACAACAGCACAGATGATACATTATCCAAGGGGAAGTGGGCGAGTTTCTTAAGCCAGCTCAGGCCCAACTTTATGGTATTGTTTTGCCATTTAAACTCTGACAGTTGGGGATCAGCTTCTAGATGACTTAAAGGAGCAGTAAACTTTTTTTTATGAAAACACATATTTTATAGAGCTTTTCCTGATGAATAAAACAATGTCACTCCCATCGCTGTCAGATGTTTTATTCAAAATTTATAGCAGTTTAAATAATCATGAAGTTAATTTACTGTGTTTACTTCCTGATAGTTCTAATTTATTATTATTATTATTCTTTATTTATATAGCGCCAACTAATTCCGCAGCGCTGTACAATTGGGAATAGACATACAGAGGTATTAAATAGTACAATCAGATGTGGAGAACAGGAGGATCAGAGGGCCCTGCTCGTGAGAGCTTACAGTCTAGAGGAAGGTAGGTTTGATACAGAAGTAGTAAGTGCTATTGGGTGTAAGTGCCTCCTGCCACATGAACTGCCAGTCAGTGGGTGGGAGTGAGAAGTGCCTTTGAGTGCAGTAGTCCGTGCAAGGGGTGATTCTTGGTGATGATGTTTATGGAGGCAGTTGATAGGCCTCCCTGAAGAGGTGAGTCTTCAGGGAGCGTCTGAAGATTTGAAGGCTGGGGGAGAGTCTGATGGGACAGGGAAGGGAATTCCACAGCTCAGGTGCAGCACGGGAGAAGTCCTGTAATGGGAGTGGGAGGATGTGATAAGAGCTGTGGAGAGGAGAAGGTGGTGAGTAGAGCGAAGATGGCGGGCGGGAGTATATTTGGAAATGAGAGATGAAATATAGGGGGTTGCGGTGTTAGTGAGAGCTCTATAAGTTAGCACCAGAGTTTTGAATTTTACTCTGTATGCTAATGGGAGCCAGTGTAGGGACTGACAGAGGGGTTTGGTGTTAGAGAAGCGATGAGTGAGGTAGATTAGTCTTGCAGCAGAGTTCATTATGGACTGTAACGGGGTTAGTCGGGTGAGAGGCAGGCCAATTAGTAAGGAGTTACAGTAATCAAGACGGGACATGATGAGTGTTTGGATTAGAATTTTGGTAGTGTCTTCTGTGAGAAAGGGTCGGATTCTAGAGATGTTGCGGAGGTGGAGGAGGCATGAGTTGGAGATTGACTGGATGTGAGGAATGAAGGATAGGGCAGAGTCAAATGTGACCCCCAGGCAGCGTGCTGTAGGGGTTGGTGTGATGGAGGTGTTGTTAACGGTGAGGGTAATATTTGGGATAAGGCTGGTTGTAGATGGAGGGAAGAGAATTAGTTCAGTTTTGCCAAGGTTAAGTTTGAGTTGATGGGAGGACATCCAGGAAGACACAGCAGACAGACAGTCAGACACTCGGGACAGGAGGGAAGGGGAGAGGTCTGGGGAGGAAAGATATATTTGGGTGTCATCAGCATAGAGATGATGGTGAAACCCAAAGGAGTTTATTAGTTTTCCAAGGGAAGCAGTGTAGATTGAGAAGAGCAAGGGTCCCAGTACTGATCCTTGAGGCACACCAACAGACAGTGGGAGGGGTGGGGAAGTGGAGCCAGAGTAGGAAACACTGAAGGAGCGGTTGCAGAGATAAGACGAAAACCAGGAGAGTGCAGTGTCGCAGAGACCTAGGGAGTGGAGGGCTTGGAGGAGGAGTGGGTGATCAACTGTGTCAAAGGCGGCTGACAGGTCCAAAAGAATGAGTAGGGAGTAGTGGCCTTTTGACTTGGCTGAGAGCAAGTCATTGGCCACTTTAGTGAGGGCAGTCTCAGTGGAGTGATGAGGGCGGAATCCGGATTGCAAGGGATCTAGCAGGGAATGGGAGCAGAGGAATTTAGTGAGCCGGTTATATGCAAGGCGCTCGAGAAGCTTGGAGGCGAACGGGAGTGGGGAAATTGGCCGGTAATTTGACAGTGAGTTTGGGTCCAGGGAGGGTTTTTTTTAGGATGGGAGTGATTAGTGCATGTTTGAAAGAGGATGGGAAGGTGCCGGTTGACAAAGAGAGGTTGAATAAGTGAGTAAGGATTGGAGTTAGTAGAGGGGAGAGTTCTTGGGTGAGCTGAGATGGGATTGGGTCGAGAGGGCATGTGGTTAGGTTTGAGCGAGTGAGGAGAAGGGAGACTTCATCCTCAGTGACAGGTGTGAAGGAGCTTAGTGTGTATGTGGGAGAAGCGACAGGGCTGGGCTGGCTGGGTGGGGGTGGTAGTGATGAAATGTCATATCTGATAGATTCAATCTTGTTCTTGAAGTGGTTGGCGAGATCTTGGGCAGAGAAGTTAGTGGAAGGTGTTTGTGTTGGTGGGTTTAGAAGAGATGTGAAGGTTGAGAAAAGGCGTTTGGGGTTGGAGGAAAGATTAGAAATTAGAGAGGAGAAGAATGACTGTTTAGCCAGGGAGAGGGCAGAGCTATACGAACGGAGAATTAATTTGTAGTGTGTGAAGTCAGCCGTGGAGCGCGATTTCCTCCAGTGCCTTTCAGCAGTGCGTGAGCACCTTTGGAGGTATCGCGTTAGTCTTGTGTGCCAGGGTTGTAGTGGGGTTGTGCGTGGGTGGCGTGGAGTTGCAGGTGCAGCGATGTCAAGGGCTGAAGTGAGAGTGCTGTTGTAGAGAGCAGTAGTTTTGTCTGGGCAAGTAAGTGTGAGGATGGGGTTGAGAAGAGGCTGCAGGGAGGTGGAAAATTGATGCTTGTCAAGAGTATGCAGATTTCTCCGCATGCGCTTGATTGTGGCGGGGGTGATGGGTTTACGTGGTATGATGAGGTTACCGGTGAGGAGGTGGTGGTCAGAGAGGGGAAAGGGGACATTGGAGAAGTTGGAGACCGAGCAGAGGTTAGTGAAGATCAAGTCGAGGGAGTGACCATATCTGTGTGTCTGTGAGAGCTGGTCCACTGCGATAAGCCTAAGGAGGTTGTTAAGGAGAGGAGTTTGAGGGCAGGGGGGGTGTTGTGATTATCTATAGGGATGTTGAAGTCACCCATGATGAGAGTAGGGACATCAGAGGACATGAAGTGAGGGAGCCAGGAGGTGAAGTGGTCAAGGAATTGTGCAGTGGGACCAGGTGGCCTGTATATGACAGCGACACGCAGGGGGAAGGGAGAGAAGAGGCGAAGTGTGTGAGCTTCAAATGTAGGGAAGGAGAGAGAGGGAACAGTGGGGAGTACCTGAAATATATGGTTAGGGGGCAGCAGGATGCCTACTCCCCTCCATGTCTGTTGCCAGGCCTCGGTGTGTGTGTGAATTGAAGGCCTCCATATGAGAGTGCGGAAGTGGAGGCAGTGTCTGATGATGTGAGCCAAGTTTCAGTGATGGCAAGGAGGTTTAGGGAGTGAGAAATGAACAGATCGTGAACAGCTGTTAGTTTGTTACACACAGAGCGGGCGTTCCAGAGACCAAAACAAAAGGGGGGGGAGGAGGTTAGGTGACGGGGTACGGTTATTAGGTTGTGAGTGTTGCGCCATTTCAAATGGCTAAAGAGGGACACTTTTGTTGCAGGTAGTAGATGTGGGTGCGTGGCTGGTGGATGGGGCATTACCAAGAATTTTTAGGTTATTTCATGACCTATCAACACCTACTTGTGTAACCTAATAAATGATTTATAACAAGACCAAAGTATTTTATTTACACCAACTCATTTATAAACACATATACTGACATTTATACAAACAGTAATATGAGTTTTATTGCTGTAGAGCTAAACTATACACTTATTTATACACCACAAAGTCCGATTCCCTAAAAAGAGGGACATCAGGGTAGGAAAGAGGGACAGGGGGATTTGGGTCAAAAAGAGGGACTGTCCCTCCTAAAGAGGGACACTTGGGAGGTATGCTAACTGACAGGAAGTGAATTTACTGTGTTTACTTCCTGATAGTTCTAACTGACAGGAAGTGAGTTTACTGTGTTTACTTCCTGATAATTCTGACAGGAAGTGACTCAGCAGTTTCTATCACATTCTATGGAGAACCATATGTCTCTGACTTTTCTGACTTTCCTCTCCATTAGAATCTAACAGGAAATCTGATTAGAATTTGACCATTAGAGGGCTCTGCTACTGTAAAAAAAACATGGGTTTAAACTGTAATAACTCTGGAAATATAAATCTCTCGGCAGTGGGAGTTCCCTTATTTTACTCAATAGGAAAATCCCTACAATATATAATTTTTCATAAAAAAAAGTTTGCTACTCCTTTAATTACAAAGTCACTAGCCTTCAAAATCTGGGCTGCTTACACCAGCACTTGGAGACACAGGTTGTCGGGATACCCCCTAAACAAAAACAGATTCTAACATTTCTTAGAGTACAAAAGATTTCTGGGATTTCCAAAGCATCCATGGCTTCTAAGCTGGCCACATTGTCCTTCCATTTAAACATTAAGGAGATGGAGACTCTTACGACCAGATTTGCTGTCAGGAGGATTGTGAAGGGTTGAGGGCAGACAGGAAGCGTTGTGTAAGGACTAGTGAAGTCCCATAGATCAGGTGAAGTTGAAGGTGTTGCTGGAGGTCAAGTTGTTTTCAGCAGCATTTAGCTTGGTATTTCATGGGGTCTTTAGATTAGTAGAGCTGGTAGCTACATCCAAGGCAGCTACCATTTCAGTGCTGCAAGTGTCTCAAATAGAAAGCACAAAAGATGTGGTTAGGTGTCTACTTACCAAATCAAAGACTGACCATCAGGCAAGGTGTCATTGGATGCAGGCTGCCAAGCACCCCCCTGCCCCCTCCTGCATGCAGTGCAGGAGTTTTTGAGTGCAAAGCTCCTAGGGGTGGGCGCCATTACTGATCCATCAGGACAGCACTGCCATTTCTTTATATCAGTTCAAGGCTATTTTTAAAAGCGCTCTCGCTAGTGTAGGGGTAGACCCAGTACTGTATGGTACCCACTTCTTTAGGAGAGGGGCGGCAACAGAGGCTTCTGAGCAGGGCCTACCAGTAGAAGCGATTGAACACCTGGGGATGTGGAGCTTAGAGGTATACAAGGGATATATCAGACCCTAACGACTGTGTGTTGTAGGTTCAGGTAAGGGTCCACTGCAGGTGTGGCTATTGGGCAACTCATTTGTATTTGGGGCAGGGAAGCATGCAGCAAACAGCCCTAGTGGTGAACCCCTAGGTTTTTCCTGGGAGTGCGTGAGACTCCGATGGCTTGGTAGATGCGGCCTGTGCTGGATAGAGGTTTTCAGTTATTTGCAGAGGAACAGGCCAAACGGGGATAGCCGGGCGTTGTGGTTTTGCATGCAGGTGAAAATGACATTTCATCCTTGCAGCTCATACTGTATATTCAGAACACCTGCAGACACATTCAGTCTCTCTCCACAGGGGGTAATAGTGTGAACCAGCATTGTTCATAGAATAACACGGAGAGGCGCTGTGTCCATTAGACCATTAGAAGGATTATGCACTCCAGCTGGGGGGGGGATGTCATTGATCATGGGGAGATGTTGGCAAAGGATACCAGCCTGTATAGAATTAATGGCTTACGCTTGTCTACAAGGGTGTAGATAGGTTCAATTTGGAATTCTCCCCAGTTTTGTCCCATATGGGTAGGTCTCTGTAAAAGAGATTACTTTAATGTTCCCTCTTTTTGGGTGGCGGATTGTGGCTCTCCTGAGCACTGTGCTGGTGCTTCATGCCTGAAGATTCTGGTCAAAGGCACCGGTTTTGCGTTTGGTGAATCCTGAGGGGGATAGGTTTTGCCAAGTCACAGCACCAAGGCCACAAAGTGGTGAGACGCCGTGGCGGCGGGTGGATAGGGACACCCAAAACCAGATAAGATGTGTGTCCCTCCCCCCTCCTTTGAACCCCTTCACTGTGAGGGCAAGAACCTGACAAAGGACAGGGGTTGGTCATCATGGTCTGGTGGGAGAACCCGGGGGAAGGGCTGGTCCCCCCCTCCCACCTTCCCCCAGATGTGGGCAGGCAAAGGGAGTGGGCTTCAGGTTTAAATATAGCCCAAAGAAAAGTATTAACATTTTTGTTTTTCCTCCACCCACCCAGACTTAAAGGTCATCAATCCATGCCATCAGGAGGTGGTCACAGATAGGTCACTGAAGGTCCAAGTAATGTGGCTGCCTTGGGCACTGTGCCAGTGAAGCATGCCTGAAGGTTCCAGTTATGTCCACAACGCCGGTTTCATGGCTAGTGTATTCTGAGAGGGGTAGGTTTTGTCAAGTCACAGCAAAAAGGGCACAAATATATAGTTTATGACCACTGGACACATCTATCCAGTAGCGGTGTTGGTAGACCTACATTTTTAAAACTGAACCAGCAGGGACGTGCACAGACATTTTGAGGGGCAGGGGCTCAAATGAAAAAAAGGGCAATTCTCGATAAAATCGGACAGATTATTTTTTTTAATGTTAAAAGGGCACTTTGGACAAAAAGGGCAGGTGCTGAAGCCCCCCTTGGTGTCTATGTGTGCACGTGCCTGTGAACCAGCATCTAATGCCATACAAGTATAGAGAAGAATTAGAGAAAAAAAAAACACACACACACAAGGCAGAGAGTTTGTCAGAAGCCGCCATGCGCAGTAGAGACTGCCCAAATGCACAGAATGCTGGGAGGTATAGGAATGCTGGGAACACGGAATGCTGGGAGCACAGAATGCTGGGAGTTCCGTGCTGGGAGCATGGAATGCTGGGAGCACGGAATGCTGGGAGTTCTGTGCTGGGAGCATTCTGGTTGGATTGCTGGGAGTTCTGTGCTGGGAGCATTCTGTGCTTTCGGGCAGTCTCTACAGTGTATGACTGTGTCGGCTGCAGGACGCAGAGAAGGACCGGCCTCTTAATCCTTTGAGTGTCAGAGGGGTACACAATGCATTGCAAAGCAAAGCGTTGTGTACCCCTCTGGCACTCAAAGAGTTAACATCACCCAGACCTTGGCCCGTGTATACAAGCTTTTATACTAGTAGATCATAAAAAAACGAAAAATTATTGGAAATACCCGTCCATCAGACACGCCCCCAACCACATGTCCTAAAACAAGTGTGTTCCTCTTTGGCCATCTAAAATGTTGGGAGGTATGTATGCATGCGTTGCATATTTCTCTGACATTCAAAGGGTTAAGTCAGTAGGGGTTTTATATATCCTAAGAATTAACCCAGTTTTTCATGTCAGAATGAGGTATTGGGTAACAACATTCGCCTCCTTTGGCCTTGCTTCTTGCATTCGCACACCGTGTTCACTGCCATGCAATGACTTAAAGGAGCAGTAATCTTTTTAAGAAAAAAAAATATTTTGTAGGGCTTTTCCTTCTGAGGGGAGGTTTTTCATTTAAAAGTTGTTAGTTCAAATTATTATTATTTATTTTTTTTACATTAAACGGTCATTTTCAATTCTGTTCACTAGGTGGTGCTGTTTTATCACTCACTGAGGCTTAGTTATAGTATTGAACTACTGAAGCTGAGAATCACTGTTCTCTTACACTATGGGACAAGATAGCTACCTTATAGCTCAGACCTGTCCTCAGGTTCCCCTAACTGGGCAGGATTTCAAGATCTTCGCATATTTATTTATTTAGAAAATGTTTTACAAGGAAAAATACATTGAGATTTCTCTTTTTTCAAGTATGTCCTGGAAAGTATACAGTAAAGACAGCCAAATATACAAAATAGTTAGTAGATGTGGAATGCAGTCCATAGACCAGACAGATAACAGAAGGGGACAATCTTCTTCCTATGAGAACATTGAAAGCCCTTCCCCCCTTGACAAGTTTTTCAGGTTTTTCCCTTATATCTTAATTGAAGATTGTCCCTCTCTGCAGTCTACCTGGCACCTCCCTTCTGATCTGGCTGAACAGTGTTACATCAGTAAAAGGGGTGGGAGGGGGATACTTTGTCATTGAATTACTCTTGAACTACAACTCTGACAGAATTGAAATAACACTCTCCAAAGTCCAAATACTATGATGATTAATTAGAGCTGCTTTTATTACGAAACATTACTATCCCTTTAAGTGTATTCTATACCATGAGCAATTTCATAAATCATCTTGGAAAGACTGAAGATTACATTTTTTAAATGAGCTCGTAAGTATGACTTTGGAACACGATTTGACTGGTTTTAGTTTGGGAACACAGTAGACTATGGAGTGATCACTAAACACATTTGGTAGTGCACCTGAATCTTGGATTCTTCTTGGGCAGCATGGAATGATTCAATCAGGCAGAGTATGGTTGTATGTTTTAAAGCGGAACTACCACCGCACAACCTCATCTGGCATTAATTAAGTCCCCATCTGGCGACTATCTGCTTAGTAGTGCTAGTCGCCAGAATTATTACCTTATTGAATAGATTTAAGCTCTCTTCCATGGGTGACAGGCAGGATGGAGCGCGGACATCTTGCCACAGTGACGTCCGCACGCCTGCACTGTCAGTTGCAGCCGGGTCTAGGAGGCATTGCTAGGAGTCGGCCAGCTCCAAAAGGGACTGACAGCGCAGGCGCACGGATGTCACTGTGGCAAGATGTCCTCGCTCCATGCTGTCAGCTATGGAAGAAGCATAAATCTATTTAGGGCTGCAACAACGAATCGATAAAAATCGATAATGAGATTCGTTGTGCAGCGATTCGTTGTGCCGCCCAGCAGCCCCACAGCCGCCGGATGCTGTCTTCTTACTTCCCGCATTGATGACATCCAGGGCGCAACCACGCCAAACGCGGAGACGCCGCGTGGAGTTTGCAGGTATTTTCTTCCTCAGTTCTGAGGCCAGTTTAAAACTGGCGCCCAGACTGAGGAAGAAAACCCCTGTACGCTCCACGCGGCGTCTCCGCGTTTGGCGTGGTTGCGCCCCGGATGTCATCAGTGCAGGAAAGTGAAAAAGAGGTATGGGGGAGAGACATATAAGGGGGAGAGAAAGAGAGAAGCACAAGGGGGAGAAAGAGGCACAAGGGGGAGAGAAAGAAAAGTACATGGGGGAGAAAGAGAGACAAGGGGGGAGAGAGAGAAGTACAAGGGGGGAGAGAGAGAAGTACAAGGGGGGAGAAAGAGAGACAAGGGGGAGAGAGAGAGACACAAGGGGGAGAGAGAAGCACAAGAGGGAAGAGAGAGGCACAAGAGGGGAGAGAGAGAGAAGTACAAGGGGGGAGAGAGAGAAGTACAAGGGGGGAGAGAGAGAGAAGTACAAGAGGGGAGAGAGAGAGAAGTACAAGGGGGGAGAGAGAGAAGTACAAGGGGGAGAGAGAGAGAAGTACAAGGGGGGAGAAAGAGAGAAGTACAAGGGGGGAGAGAGAGAGAAGTACAAGAGGGGAGAGAGAGAGAAGTACAAGGGGGGAGAGAGAGAGAAGTACAAGGGGGAGAGAGAGAGAAGTACAAGGGGGGAGAAAGAGAGGCATAAGGGGGAGAGAGAGAAGTACAAGGGGGGAGAAATAGAGGCACAAGGGGTAGAGAGAGAAGTACAAGGGGGGAGAAATAGAGGCACAAGGGGGAGAGAGAGAAGTACAAGGGGGGAGAAATAGAGGCACAAGGGGGGAGAGAGAGAAGTACAAGGGGGGAGAAATAGAGGCACAAGGGGGAGAGAGAGAAGTACAAGGGGGGAGAAATAGAGGCACAAGGGGGAGAGAGAGAAGTACAAGGGGGGAGAAATAGAGGTGCAAGGGGGAGAAAGGTGCATAGACCCCATAGTAAAATAATAACAATGACGCATGTTAATGTGTAAAGTTTTTTATTCTGCTGTTTGTTTTTAACACTGTTTGTTCATTAAATCAGTTTAAATAATGAAAAATGAGCATATTATTTTTTTTATCCGATTAATCGAAAAAATAATCGGCCAACTAATCGATTATCAAAATAATCGTTAGTTGCAGCCCTAAATCTATTAAATAAGGTAATAATTCTGGCGACGAGCGCTACTAAGCAGCTAGTCGCCAGACGGGGACTTAATTAAGCTAAAGATGTTGTGCGGTGGTAGTTCCACTTTAAGATTTATGAGAGTAGTATTAGCTGTGATAAGTTTTAAACAATAAACAGAATGTTTAATTCCTGGAGTCCAGCCAATTAATATTATAGTCTCCTAGAACCACCAGCTTGCTTTCTTGTTTTGAATGGCAGTCTCCTTTAGGTACAAGTATAGCTTGGAAAAGAGAAGAGAGTGCGGGAATATAATAAAAACATTAAAATACATGAAGGGATTCAACAAAGTGCAGGAGGGAAATACATTTCAAAGGAGTAAAAATGTTAGGACAAGAGGCCATAGTCTAACACTAGAGGGACACAGGTTTAGAAGTAATGTAAGAAAGTTTTACTTCACTTAGAGGGTAGTAGATAAGTGGAATAGCCTACCAGCAGAAGTGGTAGAAGTTAATACAGTTTGGGGATGTAACCATGCATGGCATAGGCATATGTCTGTCCTGAACATAAGACAAGACCAAGGACCAATAAGGTTTGTGGTTTTTACAGTAGGAAAATGGGCGACTAGATGGGCCGAATGGTTCTTATCTGCCGTTAAATTCTATGTTTCTGTTAGAAAGGGACTGTGCTGGTCTATTTGAAGGTTGGTAGGTGCCAACAATTGTGGTTTGCTTTGAGAAAGGGAAAATAATTTTGCCAGAAATGTATTCATAAGAATTAGAGTTATAAGATTAACTTAAAAGCGTAAAGTTTATAGGCTCTTGTTTGTGTATGATTACGCCTCCTCTTTCCTAAAGCATGCATATTATTGTACGGCAACGGCAGTATCAGGTATTTTAGGGCTTAACCCAGATTTAGTGAGAATAAGGATTTATATATGAACACAGGGGAATCAATTAGTGGTTCATTCATTCTGGATGATCTCCCCAGATAAACGACATTTACATGGACAGTGACTCACTTCACCAATATGTATTTTGCCTCAGTCATTAAGCATTGCAGTGAGATGGAGTGATGCTACTAGTGCATAATGCCCAATGTAGGAACTGTAATAACTTTTGAGTGAAAAATCTCTCAGCGGGTAAAGCCCTAAAACACATTTTAACTGTTACTTAAGAGAGGTTACTTCTCCTTTAAAGGGATAGTAATACTTTGTTTTATCTTTACTTTATTTTGTAGGCATTAAAAAAACATGAAGACCGATATACCGTAAGTCTTATCTCTCAAACCTTTAGGGTTTGAGAGATATTCACAAGCAAAGTTTCCTCTCCCGCCCCTTTTACCTAGTGTAAGCCATCTCTTCTCAGATGTGGAATGCAGTCCATAGACCAGACAGATAACAGCAGGGGACAATCTTCTTCCTATGAGAACAATGAAAGCCCTGCCCCCCTTGACAAGTTTTTCAGGTTTTTCCCTTATCTTAATTGAAGATTGTCCCTCTCTGCAGTCTACCTGGGCACCTCCCTTCTGATCTGGCTGAGCAGTGTTACATCAGTATAAGGGGCGGGAGGGGGATACTTTGTCATTGAATTACTCTTGTACTACAACTGTGATAGAATTGAAATAACACTCTCCAAATACTATGATGATTAATTAGAGCTGTTTTTATTATGAAACATTGCTGCCCCTTTAAGGGAGCATGCAGTGCATTGTGAAGCAGTGCATTGCACAGCCCTGTGGCATTCAGAGGGCTGAAGTATTGTGCGTTTACAGGATTCCGATAGCAGGGGACTGGGAGGCGGAATTAAGCACCTGTTCTTCTCTGAAAGCTGGTTTCCTTTCACTGCGATTAAAATTTAGGGAAGCTTGCAAGCAATGATATAGCCCACTACCACACTGTGTCCGTCCACAGGACACGCCTACCCTGTTAGCTGCTGGCACCCAGATACTAAGTGCCCCCAGTGCTTGGGACAGAGACTCGTCACACAACAGAGATTTACTTGTCTGTCGAGCTGCGGAAAAGTTGCTAATCTTCTTGAGTGCTACAACTTTCATCAGCTTAAAGGGAACCCATTGCTTTATGCCTGGGAGGGCTTCAGTATCTGCCCAAACTTTACATAACTACAAATCAGGATCTGTCTGATGGGATTGGGATCATAAAATCAAGTGTCAGCGAGGGTTTATCTCTCAGCTCGTTGACCGAATGTTATCATTATCTTCTCTGCCAGCTTCCTGCAGATAAATTTCCAAAAAAATCCCTGCAATTTTCCTTTTTCTTTTGACATCTTCCCTCTGTGTTTGGCTTTGTGTTCTCCAAGTTTATGGTAAATGCCAGCCTTGCAGCGGCGACTGAAGGATCACTACTGGTCAGGGCGAATGGAACAATGCCACCAAACAATGAAGGTAACAATGACAGTGAGTGTGTCGTTCATTGTAATGGAGTGAAACCGAAGAGCAATGCCAGTTCACTGCTGCTCAATCCAAGGCACAGGTAAGACCAGACATTTTCAATAAACCATTGTATTTTACTATGAAGGAATACGGCCCTAATGACCAACACATCTTAATAATAACACCCCCCCCCCCATACCTGCACTAACTTTAACCTGGGCAGAAAATCCTAATGTCACTTTGAAGAAATTATGTTTTTTTCCCCCAAAATGAATCTTTTATTTCTACTGGTTATCATAACTAAGTATTTGGACAGTATTCTTTGTTGATTGGCTCCCTGATATCAAACTCCATTTACTGAAGGCTGCCTCAGTACAACATGACATCCAGTACTAATTAAACATTAATTTGGGGGATTCAAGCCACTCAGTATTTATATAGATACACCTGACTGCTGTGTGATGGACTCCTACCTAGGTAAGTGCTTCTGTCACACACAGTAATTATATATATACACCTGACTGCTGTGTGATGGACTCCTACCTAGGTAAGTGCTTCTGTTACACACAGTAATTATATAGATACACCTGACTGCTGTATGATGGACTCCTACCTAGGTAAGTCCTTCTGTTACACACAGTAATTATATAAATACACCTGACTGCTGTGTGGTGGACTCCTACCTAGGTAAGTACTTCTGTTACACACAGTAATTATATAGATACACCTGACTGCTGTATGATGGACGCCTACCTAGGTAAGTGCTTCTGTTACACGCAGTAATTATATAGATACACCTGACTGCTGTGTGATGGATTCCTACCTAGGTAAGTGCTTCTGTTACACACAGTAATTCTATAGATACACCTGACTGCTGTGTGATGGATTCCTACCTAGGTAAGTGCTTCTGTTACACACGGTAATTATATAGATACACCTGACTGTTGTATGATGGACTCCTACCTAGGTAAGTGCTTCTGTTACACGCAGTAATTATATAAATACACCTGACTGCTGTATGATGGACTCCTACCTAGGTAAGTGCTTCTGTTACACGCAGTAATTATATAGATACACCTGACTGCTGTATGATGGACTCCTACCTAGGTAAGTGCTTCTGTTACACGCAGTAATTATATAGATACACCTGACTGCTGTATGATGGACTCCTACCTAGGTAAGTACTTCTGGTACACATAGTAATTATATAGATATACCTGACTGCTGTGTGATGGACTCCTACCTAGGTAAGTGCTTCTGTTACACACAGTAATTATATAAATACACCTGACTGCTGTGTGGTGGACTCCTACGTAGGTAAGTGCTTCTGTTACACACAGTAATTATACAGATACGCCTGACTGCTGACTTCTCCAGTGATATCACTTCTCCAGTTCCTGTGTTATTCTATAGAGCCTATGCACTAAGATTTCTAGAAAGATGGCTCCATAGAATAATATAGGAAGTAGAGAAGTGATATCACTGGAGAAGTTATCTCCACTTTTTCACCTCTTTACCACGTCTTAGTGCATCTCCCCCAGATCTTCAGTTGACATTAAAAGAAGGGTTGTATTTTCAGAAATAAAGAATCAAAAATGGCATTATTTTTTCTGCTAATATTCTGTAATTAGACCTTTTCTGCTAGTATAGACCATTTTATTTTGTCAGAAAAAAATACATAAACAAAACAAGAAAATGAAAACTAGAAGAAGATTATTTTTAAAATACCTTACAATATGAGATTGGAGTAAGAGCTCGATCCAAATGTTGTAGTAAAAAATGCCGGTAAGGCAAAATGGATACCGACCGACAAAATAAAATGTCTTGGTCGGTATTCAAATGTCCTAGCGGCATTAAGCACAACAAACGTTAGGCCACAAAACTGGCGTTGGGTCCAAACGTCCGTTTTGTGCATTAAGTTCCCAAAACACCACTAAATACCAGCAGTTTTGGGAACTTCAAAGGAAAATAAAATAACGATCGGTGACTGATACTGTCAAGCACCGATCTTTACCTAATCTGTGTTACACTTACTGTCATCCACTGTCTATCTCCATCTCCATTCTTTCTATCTTCTATCTTCTCTTCTGTTCTGACTTATTTGATGTTAGCTGCATTACATTAGTATCCCCAGTTAGTCTTGACTAGATTTTATGTAAATACTTGGGGATGTCATAACATCGGACCTGCCATGTCTAGGTTATTGGGTGATATGGGGGATGTAGTCATTTTTTTTTGGACTGAACAAGGTAATGTTTTTATTTTTTATGCTCTGTGATATATCCATTAAACTAGGTCTCGATCAGGTAGCTCTGTAACACTGTGATGTAGCAGCAGTGGCGTAACAATAGGGGTCGCAGCGGTCGCCCCTGCGACCGGGCCCGTCACTCCAGGGGCCCGGCCACCCCCTGCGACCCCGTCACCCGCATCAGCAGCTCAGCAGATCTCCCATCCGGCGCGCAGCTCTAGTAATACAGATCGTTGGGAGATTACATCATCTCTCAGCCTCTGCATTACTACAGCGGCGCACGGGAGCTTCAGTTCTAGAGATCTGTGCCGAAGGAGGCACAGATCTGTTAAGCCATGCCGCTAGACCACCAGGGACTGGAGGTAGGGGCAATGTGGAGATGAAGGGGGACATTGTGGAGATGAAGGGGGCATTGTGCAAGGGGCAATGTGGAGATGAAGGGGGCATTGTGGAAGGGGCAATGTGGAGATGAAGGGGGGCATTGTGGAGATGAAGGGGGCATTGTGCAGGGGGCAATGTGGAGATGAAGGGGGGCATTGTGGAAGGGGCAATGTGGAGATGAAGGGGGGCATTGTGGAAGGGGTAATGTGGAGATGAAGGGGGCCAATGTGGTCGGGGGGCCCATGGCAATTCTTGCACCAGGGCCCAGTGGCCTCTAGTTACGCCTCTGTGCAGCAGTGATAAGTTCTGGTCAGGAGGAGGGTGCACTATTGTGCCAATGTTGATATGTCTAGCATAGGCCTGCACACTCTCTGCAGGACCAGTAAAGCTGACAGTTTATTGTGGACAGGGGTGTCTATTGCAATATATGCCATGATATCAGTTGTCCACTGGTAGTCACAGAATCACACACCTGACACCAAAGCCTTATTCCACTGTACACTGATAGAGAACTACATATACAATGTGTTTCATACCCCACTGGTCCTTAAAGGGTTAATGAGAATAATAGCAATTACACAGGTATACGAGTATTGGAAAAGGATTTTGGTTGCTTTACATCCACTGCATTGTATTAAGCACTGATATAAATAATTTTACAAACTGAAGATCTAATTTAGCTAAACACATTCAGACACAAAAATATAATTCAAGAACTTAATGGACTTTCAATCAACAGTTCCTCCAAATAGATTTAATTGACCGAAAATACTCACCATTACTGCCATCCTTATATGGCGCACTTCATAGCGTATTAATAGTATATAACAACTTACACTTATTTAATATTACTGGCTTGTCCCATTGAGGGTGGAAAGAAGAAACTTCAATCCACTTCAACATGTTCATCTAGATATGAACTGGGTACAGGTGTCAAATATTAGTGCAATTTAATGAGCTAGACGCCGCCATGATGTCTGGTGTAAAGTGGATGACAAAATGTGTGAAAGATCTTCGCTGAATCTCTTCCATTACATGATTTAATTGTGCAAAGGACACGTAGACATGTCCATCTGTCGATCCAAGTTTCCATAACCGTCTAGTTACACGGATCATTTAATCTGATACCAGTAATAAACAACAAACTCTTGGAAGCTTCTCAGAAATAAG